>JAVXUO010002729.1:0-283731 GCA_033065855.1 Escallonia rubra | reverse complement strand
AAGTAATCGGATGCAACCGTTTTCGTTTCTTTGTAGCCAGATTCAACTACTCTGTAAGCACCTACCACCAATTCAACAAGTGAAGTTTCTCTAACTGTTTGGTTAACCATTTGACACTCTCTTTCTCTCTGTGTGTGTCGGTTATCACGTTAACATAGAGCATAGCGATATAATAAGTGCACCTCTATAGATGTTAAATATTGTCGTACAGAGGGCACTGCTACTTTTGATTGAACCAAGATTCAAAAGAAGTTAAACATCATTGCTTAGCCTTCGGGAGTCTAAATACGTGAACTATAAAATGAACTGCAAAACCAAAGCTTCCGAGCTTATTGAAGATGCTTATTTGGGTGCAAAACCAGCTTGATGAGAAAGTTATTTTTCCTCGTATAAGCAACTTTCCACTGCAGCACTTGAAGACCCTCATGTTTGACTAGTATAAGAGCTTAATGTGTGCAAGCTCCCGCTTTGCTGTTGTTGCATACGTGACCACAAACTAGACAGAAGAATGCAATAGGACGGAGGGGTAAACTTTTGTACTTCTGATATAAAGATCATAGGTTATTCACTTGGTTATGATGTAAGTTCATTCAGTGTTAGGTTGTTAGATCTCCTTATAAATATCTTCAGCGATGTACATACATCCCAAATGTCAACATTGTCTTACAGTTATGGTGTCTAAATTGTTGGGGATTCCTTTGGCATTTTTGTTTTGGTGCTCCTTTGTACGCTATGTTTTGTTCTGATAATAGAAGCATCTGCTGGACTTGCAGTAATTTGGAGTACATGCTTCACTTTACACACACACACACACACACACACAGTCAAATGGTTAACCAAAAAGTTAGAGAAACTTCACTTGTTGAATTGGTAGTAGGTGTTTGGAGAGTAATTAAATATTGATACAAACAGATGAAAACAGTTGCATCTGATTACTTATTTTTTTGCAGAGTAAGACTTGTTTCACAACCACCACACCGTCCTAACCTTAAACCCATACACAACTCACCCATCAAATCTTCTCAGCGGCATTTCATCAAATAGTTGGCGGACGACTCTCACCCCTCCCTTAATCTCCATTGCCCTCTTCAACCTTCACAAATTCCCTCATCTAAATCCCTAATTTCATCCAACAAATCAATCCTAGTGTCCACATGTATGTGTTGGGGGGTAGGGGATGGAGGAAATCTGATATGTGCCTTTATGTGTATGTGTCTGATTTGGAAGGGAAGACGGGGGAGGGGTATTTTGGGTAGACAAAACATGAAGTTTTGAAAAAACTCAATTTTTTAACCCCCCCCCCCCAATTGTTCATAAATTTTCAAAACATGACCCATTTTTTCTTAAGTTTACAAAAAGAAACCACCTTCTACTAACTTCTAACCCCCAAAACCCACTTTTTTGTAATTTTCCCAAAGCAATATCAAATGTCCACCATGTATGACAAGAGTGAGCATCCAGGAAACGATATCAAGTGTCAAACAATGTGTTTGCACCAACAAATAATTTTTTCACTAATGACATACCTTTAATTATTGCCACTAAATGACATTAACTTTTATCAGTATTTGTCAAAAGGAGATAATGAAGAATTCAAATCAGAAAGTGATTTTCTCTTAGGAGAAATCAACTTCTGAACATGAGCTCCTATTGATAAATGATAAGTGTATTAGTGGATAGTTATTATCTAAGTGTGTAATTTATCTTTTAGTGGTAGTTGTTTTCTACAATCTAGTCTCTAGTATAAAAAAATGGGTCAAAGAGGGACAGAAGGATTACAATCAACCCTTAAGACAAAATCATGACTTGAGTTCTCAAATCTTTTTCTTCTTTTCTTTAATTTAAAAAATTCTTCTTATCCATCGATAGGAATTTTAGTTTTCAGATTTGAAAACATAGTACTTTGTAAAGATCTTCACAATCAATCAGAAGCTATCTTTGTCCTTTATGGGTGTACAGTCTTTTACTTTCAATTTGCATTTGTTTGTCAAAGTTTCTCACTTTTAGAGAAGTCCCCAGGCCCAAGGGGTAAAAAAGATCCCACAATTTTAATCGATTATGCCGCAGGTGGACAATCAATTGTGAGTTTGCTATCGAGCGCAAACACAATGAAAGCAGTATCAAGTATCCACCATGTATGACAAGAGTGAGCTTCCAGGAAATATATTTGCCTTAGGAAATCTTTGCAAACAATGAAAGTAATGAGAGCTTGGTTCTTCGGTTGAGATCCTATGGTTAGGAACCGTCTCTTTAATCAATATGGAGCTTGTGTCAAGCGTAAGGTACAAATCCTATGTAGCACTACGAGCTTTGGCAGCGTATAAAACTATTTTGAGAGAGATTACAATCAGGTTCTTAATATCCTTCCCATGACACTTTAATGTCGTCACTCTGTATGGCGTAAGAGTGAAGGGTCATAACTGGTTTGTGTCAAATAAAGAACCTGCTACAAGGATTGACGATACTTGCATATTAAAACTTTTGCGATGCAAACTTATCATAAACTCATCTGCCATACATTTTTTTTCTAGAGCTGTACTAGTTCCATTCCGATTTAGACTCTGCGTAAATGATTTGATAAACTTTATCTCATGTAATTGAAATAGTTCTCCCAAGAAATAGATATGATTAGTTACACTTGGTAGTCTTGATGTTTACCTAGAAATACACGCGACTTCCCCTATTTAATTTTGTTACTCGCCAGCCACTGTGGTTTGTCGCTGTGTTAAATAACACCACCTTCCATCAGGGGATCGTCAAGAAAAGTTATGGTACCACATACACATTTATGATAAATCTACCAAAAATGCCCTTAGGTCCTCTTTTGCCTTAACAGCAAAGGCCCAACCACTGCCACTGACGCCTGGCCACCACCACCAAGACTTCATTCTGCTCATTGCACGCATACATACAGACGACCACCACTTAACAATACTCTATCCCACTACCAAACCCATTTCATTTTGCATTCACTGCCCCATAACGAACACAGACCGCCTAGCCAAATACCATCCACCACACATACAACAAGCACCGGCGATGCGCACACATTTCCCATCACACACGCGCGCGCGCGCACACACACACTGTGGCGACCACCATCGGTGACACACACAGACACATACATTACCTATCACACATGCGTAAACTCTCTCTCTCTCACGCACACAAAACACACATAGCCCATAATATGTACCACCCACCGCCACTCTCTAGCTTCCCCTGCTGCCTGCTGCTACTTACCCTCCCCCCTCCCTACACATCGACCCAAACCCACGATTTGTACCACCCACTGAAACCCACCAACCAACCCACGATCTCTACCACCCACCGCCACTTTCCAGCTTCTCCTTATCTCCTGCTACCCCTGACCCCACTTCCCCCCCCAAACCCATACAGACAGAAATACGGGCTCCTTGCCCCTCTTTTATGGTGGCAATGGTTGTAGTCCGATATGTATGGTGGGCTTGGTGGTGGTTGCAAAAACTAGTGAGGGTGGTGGCTGGTGGGGCAGTGGTGGTTATGGTGAAGATTAGCAGGTATATGGTTTGTTTTGGGTTTTGGTGGTGGGATAATGGTTTTTGTGGCGTATATTGGTAATGGTGAGTTTAATTTTTATTGTGGTGGCGGGGCAATGGTGATTATGGCGTAGATTGATCAGTGGGGTTCGTTTTAAGTGTTGGTCACGATGGCATTAGTTATGATCTGACCAATGTAATGGGGGTGAACTAGTTAGAACTCAGTTGTAGTGGGTTGACATATTTATTATTCTATGAAGGGTGTTGCTATTCCATCCTGGCTATGCATACTTGGATCTCTGATATCCCAATCTGGCTGCCTCGTCCGGTTGACCTAGCCAGTTGCCCCGTCTCGCTGTGCACATTTGGACCATTGCTATCCCAACCCAGCATGACACCCGACTCCGTGACACCAGTCGTCGTGCCCGAGTGCCGTTTCGGCGTCACGTGCCCGCGGCACGACGCCCGACTCACCGAAACCCGTCATCGCGTTCGTGCGTCGTTTCTATATCAGGTGCCCCTAACACCGCATAATCTGCACCCACGCATCGTGCTGCTTATACAGTCGCGCCCACTGGTTCTATATCATACTACCACACCCCCCGCGTTGGTCTATCCTTTCACCACCCATGTGCACCTTGCCTTGGTCGTGAAACATGCTTCAACCCACTATTCGGAATGTGCAGCATGCCACAAGGATACGCGACTCCTCCGAGACACTATCTCCGTTAGGAAACTCCAAGTGTTTCGGTATGAAGACTCTCCTTCCGCCAGGTAAACGACTCCTCGAGGACGCTATTTTGGCCCGTCGGGTAGGCGACTCCTCTGGGATACTACCTTGGCACGCTCCGAGTGCTGCGGCACAAGGATTCATATGTGAGGATAGGCGAATCCTCTGGGACACTATCTCCGCCATGGAGCTCCAAGTGCTCCGGCATGAAGACTCCCCTTTCACCAAGTAGACAACTCCTCCGGGACACGATCTCGGCTTGTCGGGTAGGCGAATCTACCGGGACACTACCTTGGCACGCTTCGAGTACTCCGGAACAAAGACTTACTCGCAGGATAGGCTCGCTCTCTAAGACACCATTTTCGCCGGGGGCTCCAACTCCTCTTCTACCAGGTAGGTGACTCTTCCGGGACAATGTCTCGGCCTGTCGGGTAGGCGACTCCTTCGGGTACTACCTTGACATGTCGGGTAAGCGACTCCTCTGGGTACTACCTCGGCGTGTCGGGCAGGCGACTCCTCCGAGTACTACCTCGACGTGTCGGGCAGGCGACTCATTCTGGACACTATCTCGGCTCGTCAAGTAGGCGAATCCTTTGGGACACTATCTTGGCTCGTTTCGAGTGCTTCGGCATGAGGACACACCCGCATGATAGGCTTGCTCTCTAAGACACTATCTCCGCCAGGGTGATTGCGTGACTAGTCTACGTGCTCTGGCACTGAAGGCTTTTCATCGGCACCCCTATATGACCTCTGGGTCACTCGGAGACGGGAGCAACTCTCCAGAGGGCATTGCGCCTAGTTCGCCTAACAGTTAGACGTCGAGCCTCCCCCATCGCTGCCAGGTCTTCGGCGTCTTTTGACGCCCTGTGGTACTCTACAAGGATTTTGGAGTGGTGGCTAGATCAAGGGGGCTCTCTAGCCATACTAGCGCTGTCTGGGCAAGTCTTTCCAGATAGACAGAGCGACCCTTTGTAGGGGACATACTATGTGAATATGCAATCTGACAGTTAGCAGAGCATGGGCACCTATGGCCCCCTCGGTGACGTGTCACTCCCGGGGAGCGTCAAGTGTCGCTAATGACATCATCATCTCAACTCCTATAAATAGGTGGCTTGAGAATTCATTTGAGGACTCTTCAAGACTTTCAAGACTCACAATCACTTTCTCACTCTAGAATTCATTTGAGCAATGTCACTTCTCAGCCTCTGTCTGGGAAGCCATTGGTCTCTACTCTTTATCTGTCCCACATCAGCATACTTGACATCTGACTCGGATTACATTCCTTGTGGCACCTCCACGTTGACTGTGAACTCACTTTCTTGACATCAAATGATATTGCCATCTTTTCCTCAATTCTATTATTTCTGTAAAGCGACAAATAAAAAATGTATAACTTATTAGAATTTTAATAGATAGAGAGAGCGAGCTAGAGATATCAATGGGCCGGCCCAGTTTGAGCCTAGCGTGCCTCTAACAAAAATGGGCCGGGGCCGGGCCTGAAAATCTGGGATATATGGGCCCAGTCTAAGCCCTGGCCCTAGGCCCAAAAAAATTTATGGGCTTAGGCCGGGCCCGGGCCCAATTTTTTTTTGTTCCCAACTCCTTGTTATTTATTTGCGTCGATGGCCAACAAGAATACATCAAATTAAGGTTGAGATTGATACATGTTAATTTGGTGTAATATTGACAAGCCTTTTTTGGCCTACTAACATTATAATTTATAAGTAGCATTTTTCGGAAGTTTGGTAAATAGAAAATGACGATTACATCTATCAAATTGCTTAATACAGTAGCTCTTTAAATTTTCGCGAATGTTTGCACAGTATTTGGCTTTTTTTTTCCTTTTTTAATACAGTAACATCTTCTTCTCTTTTTTCTTTCCTTTTTTTGTGGCAATAAACATCTGTTGAAGTCATATGCACAAACTTTTTACCTTATGTGTATGCAAGCAAGTAGTAGCAACGCTAAATTGCCCTAGACACGCCGTTTATAGTCCACAAAAGACCAAAATACCTCTTACAACTAGCCGTTTATAGTTGTTGGGAGGGTAAAAGTGTAAAAAATCTTAAAAGATTTGAAAAATTAACTTGGACCAAAATACCCCCAAAATTAACCGTTATATAGTTGTTAGGGGGGTAAAAGTGAAATTTTTGGAATTATTGGGGAATATAGCCGTTGGGGGAAAAGGGAGGGAAAACAAAATCTGAAAGTAAGTGGGCCAGCCCACTTTAGGGCCAGAAAAGGGCCGAATTTAGGGCCAAAATCGGGCCGGGTCTGGCCCGGGTCATTTTTGGTGAAACCTTGGCCTGGTTCAAGACCCTTTATTTTCGGGCATGCACTGTTCATTAGCGGGCCAGGCCAGCCAGGTTTTTTCGGGCCGGGTCGGGCGAGCCCCGCGGGCCGCCGGCCCATTTGACATCTCTAGAGCGAGCTAAATTAAAGGCAAACCTAAAATATGTATAGTGTAATTAATTCCAGCATGTAGGCAGTAGCAACAGAAACAGATAAGCATGACAGATCAGTGCCATTCAAACTTCACAATCTAGGATCCTCTCCGAAGAAAACGTTGCTTCAAAGGAAGTGGGTACAGAGAAAATACCTAGATTGCAAAATAGTCAAGTCTTGAAATGACTTCAGGTCTGATGCGTGTATGGAGGTGCATAGGGGCCACCCTGGCCGTCAAACTTGGTACTTGTCTTGAAAACCAATTTCCTTGTGATTTTGATATGCTTGCCTTACAAGGCGTTACATTTACACAAATTTTAGTCATGGTCTTGGACTCTTGTGTATTGTTGAAAGGCTATTCCCCTTCTAGCAAGGTACAAGGGCATCTCTCAGAAGCCAAAGCATTTTTCCAAAAATGTATGCTGGTCAAATGCCCCCACATAAACAAAGGCGATCACATGGTCACTTATTCTTCAGAAAAGAAAAAAAGAAGTCACATCGCCGTTCAATGGCTACTTTGCTGTGGTCATTAAGGTCCCAAAAGTCATATTTTTCTGATAAGTATCACCACCTCCTCATACTCTCATCACAGTATTCCCTCTTTCCTTTTCCTTCTGGTATGTATGCATAGACATTGGATTTGGCAGATAAATGTTGGATTCTACCTTGTTTTCTGTCCTCTTTACTTCCTTTTAGCAATTGGCGAGGCAATGCAGTACCAAGAATCTTATGCCTTCAGCTGAGAAGTCTGTAAAGCCACTTTGGATATTAGTTAATAATTATGTCTTAAATATTATAAATGTCTTTTCGTTGATTCACGGTCATTCAATATAAAATTCAATGGTTCTAGTTGCTCTAAGCAAAAAGATAATTAATTCTTTTTTGTTGTCATAGTGATCTCTGGCCACTTTGGTGCACATCAAGGGTAAAGTTTCCAATGCATTCTTCTGTTTGTGTGATGTTGCAGTACTATATTTGAACCTTACTATTATCTTGTAACAAGGTAAGGGGGACAAAAACCGGCATGATCTTGAATCCAGAAATGTTGCATTGAGGTTAATTTTGCCACTAAAGTCTCTTATTTTTGTCTAACAAGGTGAATTCATTCTTAGAAGAAGCTAGAAGTGTAAATTTATCGGTAGAAGGTACGAGTGCGCGAATGAAAGACTTGTGAAATTATTCAGAAATACAGTTCTTCCCAACCCCACCCCACTCCACTTCAACCCAACTCTCTTTCTCTCTCTTTCTAACAAACTCGTGACACTCTTTTGGTGGGACGTACCACGAAGCTAAAAGCTCAGGAGCTCGCGAGAAATGCAACATTTATCTCAAATGTAATGATTTGTCCATTCTAAATGACAAAAACCGGATCGATACGGATAAAAATGGATCATGGCAATATTAAAATGGCATTTTATATATGATTTGATGTATCATTGATGTAACATATTTGGCTAACTTATTGTGCACACGAGCGGGGTGGGAAAGCATTAGCTTTCAAATGACAACTACTTAACTTTGAACAAATTCAACAAGTCCAAATCTGACCATAAACAAGCAATTAATCAGAACCTCTTCAAAATAAGCTTTGAATGTTCCCACGCGAATAAGAATTCAGGGTGATGATGATCAGTCACAGATCCTCATGGGGTATAGGGATTCTGGCTGAAAGCTGAATACTTGATTCTTTTCTTAATGAAAGGCCGACCTTGCGGTTAGTGTTATATTAACTTGAATTTGACTTAGCTTACCACTTTGCTTTGTCTTCTAATTTGTGGATTTAGGCCAAAGGCTATACAAAATGTATTTTGAGTACAAAATGTATTTTGAGTACAAAATGTCTTCTAATTGTGGATTTAGGCCAAAGGCTAGTACAAAATGTATTTTGAGTACGCTTACGGTATACAAGTAGCCGCATTGCCGAATGTTGGACTGCCAGGGATGGTCTTGCCCTAGCCTGGAACATAACTTCCAAAGTATCATGCTAGACATAAACGACCACCACGTTGTGCTCTTATTACAGTCAGAGTTTGTGTGGAGTTAGAGCGGATGCAGGGCATTATTTAAACGATAGTGGCGGGTGAGGGTTTCCCTTGTCTATAGGGAAACTAACTTTTATACGGACTTCATGGCAAGGATAGCGGAAAATCAGCAAAATAAATAGCAGATATGGCATCACGAGCCACTTCTTTTGTCACCCCTCCTCACCTAAGATGCTAGCGGGAGAGTCACCCAATGTTGTTTGACTCACGCAAACATTGTCTAATAAATAAATTTATCCGAGTTTAAAAAAAAAAAAAAGGTACCGTATTGTTTTGCTCAGAACCTCTGGATTTAATTAACCTCCGATGGACACCCCGGGCAACACACACAACCCCACAACCACACTAGCACATGCATTCTAACCACTCATAAGTGGTAAGGGTGCAACCATCAAACAACTGAGCTGAAAAATATAGCCCAACTGCCACATCATTTTCCTTTGACCAATTTTCCACCAATGGAAACGTTGCCCATATCATTGGACACTAGATTCAGCACTTTTCCCAATGCCACTTGTCTCCCCTGCAATCAGCCCCACATGTTACTTTTTTCTAATAAATCCATTCGTATAAAGTTAGTATATGGCACGTCTCTAGTGTTGCTAATTAGTAAGTAAGTAAATAACTAATAATGTTTTAATCAAGAAAAAGAAAAAGTAAATTCAACAATCCTTATAAGATGTTCCGTTCCAGGTTCGGAGCGCAAAGCTTTAGTGACATAAGATTATCGCTAAGTATTTTGTTACTGTTACTAGAATTTATATATATTATAATGACAATCTTTTTATTTTGTCACTAAAATGCGTTTAGCAGACTTTTTTTTTTAATTTATTAGAGCAGATGTGTTGCACAGGCGGATGATCCTAATTTGGCATTGTCATCCGTAGGCCTGATATGCCCATAGTTTGGATTAATTTCCGCTTGGGCCATGTGGAAATTAGAAGTTTTTGGCTTAACAAAAAAGTTGTGAAACATGTAATTTTGGTGATCTATTGAATAAGAATTTTATAGCACAGGGAAGTGCTGATTGCATGCAAAAAATAAGTTGTCATTAATGTTGGATTCCCAACACAATAAAAAAAAATTACAAAAAAAGAAAGTAGAAGAAAAAGCAAGATAATTAAACAAACATCCTCGAATTACCATACCATAATAGTTTGGAAAACCTTACACCGTACCGATAATATTTTTTTTTTTTAGTTTTGCCTCTGATTTGAATCTGAATGTGAGGTCCAAAATTGCAAAGGTTTATGGTAGTCACACACTAGTTGTCCAAAACCATTCGGATCCTCCTAAGTATGAGCTAAGAGGAAAAAGGTTTATTTGTTAGTGAAAATCCACTTAATGCATCAACTAATAATCAATGGTTCTTTTAGTGATAAAGTGGACCGAAAAGGTCGAAGCTTTTTTAAGATTTTTTAGTGATAAAGTGGATGAAATAGTAATGTGTTTCCTTGTTAAGATTTTTGAGATACAATTTTACATCGAAAAGAAAATATGAATATTTTAAATTGTCATGTAAGTCTCGTGGCCTCTCCATTCATTATAGGTTGTTTTTGAGATGATTTGTATAATATGCAGTAGCGCAGGTCAACTTATACTCAACACACAATTTAAAAACTCAAAAAGTCTATGAGGACTTAGTTAAATTACATACTTGATTCATTCAAAAAGAGTATTAGCACACGCGAGCGGCTATGTTGAGAATAAAATCTTGCGTAGTAGAAATGATAGTTAAATATTGCCACCAGACAGTGCAAAATTGAAAATCAACCCCCTCCCAAGTTAATTGTTTGTCAACGTGTTTGGTCCATTTCCATTTAAAAAAAGGCCTGGCATACGTGAGGGGAGTGTTGAGATATAAATCAATATAAAAAACACCAACTAGTCTCTTATTGCCAATTGATTTTGAGTTAGCATCCAACTCGAAAAGAATGTAACCCAACATCGGACAAATAATAGCTAAACATGAGATATACAAGTCTAGTGGGCTCTTAGGCCATTGCGAATTGATGATACGGAAGTCTTATACGTTGAATTGTTAAATGTTGTTTCTCGATATGAGATATAATCTCAACACTTCTTCTCAAGTGTACCCATGTTTTTTTTTTAAGTGAACGAAACATGTGGATGAATTAACAAGGTAACATTGGACTTTTTATCAAGCTTAAATTATTTGTTGGGTTTGGATCAACCCACTCTGCTATGATATTATAGTAATGAACTCTAAATTAATTGACAATGAAAAGAGAGGCCAACAAAACTCATATTAACTAGTTTTGATCCCGTGCGTTGCATACGGGAACAATAACTATCAAAATATTTGTTGAGAGATCTCGTATTTGTATGTCTAACAACAATTACAAAATTGGTAGTGGCAATAAGATAATTAAAAATTTATTTTTTACCTTTTTAAAGGAGTTCTCTTACCAATTTTTATCGCTAGAAATAAACTTGAGCAATAATTGTTAGTTTTTTGTGACAAATGAAGATGAAAAATAGTGTGTAAAATAATGAAAATAGTTTTTCCTAACTAATAGCAATTGCAGTGATAATAGTAATAAAAATAATCTGTGTCTTGAGGTTGTATTACTTAAAATCACCAAGAAAAGAGTAACAATATATAATAAATGATTGAAAAAAATAGGAGTGTAAACTATATATAAACTTGTAATGAAATAAAAAGAAGGAGATTATGGTAGTTTAATAGAAAAACTGATAGAGAATAATGTGTTTCTCTAAACAATAAAAAAGATTAAGATTAAAAAGGAATATATAGAGAATTACTTTTGTCAAAATTTAGGAACTAATGGAATTGTAAAGATATAAATAAAAATTTTGAGTAGACCTGTTGACATGGAAGAAAGAGAAATGTAAATATATATATATATATATATATATATATATATATATATATATAATTGGTTGAATTTCAAATGGAAAGAAGAAATTCAAATCAAAATTTGTGTGTGTGTGTGTGTGTGTGAGAGAGAGAGAGAGAGAGACCAAATAATTATTACAAAGGTAAGCAAATTTAAAATATTTTAAAAAATCAAAATAGGAAAGTCCATATGTCGAATTAAAAGAGTGTCCAAGTAAGCGATGACTGGACAACATTTCATATATATATAATTAGATTTGACAAAATTAGAACACAAAAGGATGACATTTGTACAACAATGAGGCCCTCAGAACTCCTTCCGTGTACCCGAATCTAGCCGATTATGTTAAATATCCACAACGCAGTACTACATTAACAAGATCCAAAAACTTGGAAAAGAAGTTGGTTTATAAGAGTAAAAATTATATCATATCTTGTGTCTCATGTGATCCTTCATAGTATAAAGTTGATTAAACCCTGCCTTCTTCTGCTTTTTCTCTCTTTTCTTTTTGTAGTTAAGACGTGTAGGTTGGTGGTTTCATGTATGTCTCTGTGTGTTTGTCTGTAATTGAATGATCAAAAACGTCCAAAGAACGTATATGTAAGCAACTAAATTGTAAAGGTTCTTTAACATTCACTCCCAATTTAGCAAGATTTTTGCTTGTATAATGGTTACTCATCTTGAACTAAAAGCTTATCAGAAAAACACTCACGAACCAATAAGTCATGTACGCAAGCTCGTGGTCAGATATCACGAAAGTGAAGCACACAGGCAAGCACGAAAACCGCTAGCAAATGGTTGTAATTTTGTTGACGCGAGAATTAAGGGTAGTGTTAAATTCAGATTAATGACACAATTATCTCTGTCTGAGTACTAGTCAAGCCCAAATTGCTGAACTTCTTTTACTGCCAGTCTATGGGCATCTCTTGTTCACATTCAACATTTGCCTAGAGAAATTAGGCACGGCAACTTGACCAAAGAGAGCAGAAAAGGTGAGATATGTAAACCAGTCCTTGGTTTCTAGAACTACAACACACCAAATTCAAACAGACATGAGGAGCATAAAACACACCCCCCCTTGACTATGTGTTTCAATCCCCAGCCCAAAGTTTGTTTATGCAAAAACTGGTCAACATGGGCGGCTTTCTTGCATCTGTACCCCGCACCCCATTGCTTGTTACTTCCAAGTTCTTACCCTCCTATACTTTCCACTAAAGCAACAATACTAAATAAAACCAAAGACATCATCGGTACTAATCAAACCCATTAAACAAGACAAATTGTGACAGTATGTTAATCTGCTACATATAATTAAGAAAGTTTGGGCGTACGTGCATTTGTTCCTTGTTTGGTTCAGTCCATCTGCAGGCGCTCTAGAAATTCAACCATTCATTCAAAACACCCACATACATCCACTGTCCCTGTACATCTTCACGCATTCTTTATTGAGCTTTGGTCCACGTTCACCATGAAATCACAGAAACCAAACTAAAAAAATCAAGTTTTGTACAGAGGAAGAAGAAGAAGAGCTTCGTATGATCATGTCACAGGACGAAACTGATCATCCACGTTTCGTCGCATTTCTCGTCTTCTTGACCTTGGTTTCAGGTACTAAACGCAATATACTTTCTGGGTTATGATCAGAATAATCTCTATTACTAATTGGTACTTTGATGAACCTTTTTAAGGGACTTCGAAAATGGTATTGTGTCACAAAGTCAAGCAAAATTTGTACAGATTTTGCTGGGTTGGTGATATTTTATACCTGGTTGCGTTACCCAAGGAAGATTTTTGAAGATATACTAATGTTCTGGAATTCAATTTCTGTTCTTTCAGGTAGTTTGGTTGTTGGAGACACAGTAGAGACAGATAAACAGGTGCTGCTGAGCCTGAAGGAATATCTAAAAGGACAGAATCCCGTAAATCGAGGAAGATACGTGGAATGGGACCCACAGGGCTCGTCTTCGCCGTGCAGCTGGCACGGAATTTCGTGCTACGGCGGCCGGGTGACCGGAATAGACCTGTCGAGCAACCACATATTCGGGGACATTTATGGCAACTTTTCGGCCTTGCCGGAGCTGACACACCTGGACCTGTCGCAAAACAGCCTAGGTGGGGCCATTCCGGCGGACTTAAGCCGGTGCCAGAAGCTCAAGTCCTTGAACCTGTCACACAACGTAATAGATGGTGAGCTCAACTTGACTGGACTTAACAGCCTTGAGGTTCTTGACCTGTCCCTGAACAGAATTTGGGGTGATATTCAGTTGGCTTTCCCGGGAATTTGCAGCAGCTTGGTGGTTGCGAATGTTTCGTCGAATAACTTCAGTGGTGAGATTGGAAAGTCTTTAGATGAATGCTGGAACTTGCAGTATGTTGATCTGAGTGCAAATGAACTGAGTGGAAACTTGTTGGTGTTTGGTTTTGATAGGTTGAAAGAGTTTGTGGTATCAGAAAACAATCTAATTGGACCAATCCCATCCTGGATTTTCCCAGAAAATTGCAGTCTACGGGTTTTGGATTTGTCGGAAAACAATTTCACCGGACAATTTCCCAAGGAAGTTTCTTACTGTAAGAGTTTGGTTGTGTTGAATTTGGGGGAAAATGATTTTACAGGGACAATCCCACAAGAGCTTGGATCAATTATGAGTCTCCAGGGACTTTTCCTGGGAAAGAATAACTTCTCCAGCGAAATTCCAGTCTCTCTACTTGGTTTGGAAAACTTGGTCTTTTTGGACCTCAGCACAAACAATTTCGGTGGGGACATTCAAGAAATTTTCGGGAAATTCACGCAGGTGATGTTTCTAGTTTTGCATAGTAATTCATATACAGGAGGCATTTATTCTTCTGGAATTTTAGGTCTACCGAATGTTTCGCGGTTGGATTTGAGTTTCAACCTCTTTTCTGGTCCATTGCCTGTTGAATTTTCTGTCATGCCAAGCTTAAAGTTCTTGATTCTTGCCCACAATCAATTTACTGGAAACATCCCTCCCGAGTATGGAAATTTATCGGGACTCCAAGCTCTTGATCTTTCCTTCAACAGGCTAAACGGATCAATCCCACCAAGTTTCGGGAAATTAACCTCTCTTTTGTGGTTGATGCTGGCGAACAACTCGTTAACGGGTGAAATTCCAGCAGAGTTGGGGAACTGCAGCAGCCTGTTATGGTTAAACATGGCCAACAACAAACTTTCCGGAAATATTCCATCAGCATTGACTGGTATTGGCAGCAACCCAACGCCAACGTTTCAGTTGAATCAGCAAAATGATCGTGTTACCGCAGGCACAGGTGAGTGTATGACGATGAAGAGGTGGATTCCGGCAGATTACCCTCCATTTAGCTTTGTGTACACACTGCTTACAAGAAAGAGTTGTAGAAACCTATGGGAAAGGTTGCTTAAAGGTTACGGCCTATTCCCGTTTTGCATCCCAGGTACAAACGTACGTACATTTCAAATCTCTGGTTATGTTCAGCTTAGCGGTAATCAGTTATCCGGTCAGCTTTCTACCGAAATCGGTAAGATGAAGAATTTCAGTATGCTGCATTTTGGTGGGAATGAATTATCTGGTACACTTCCTTCAGAAGTTGGACTATTACCACTTGTAGTCCTCAACGTTTCTCGGAACATGTTTTCGGGTGAAATTCCAGACCGAATTAGCAACATCAAGTGCTTACGAAATCTTGATTTTTCATACAACAATTTCTCGGGTGCATTTCCCAGTAGCTTTAACAACTTGACAGATCTCAGTAAGTTCAACATTTCGTATAATCCATACATCTCTGGCGTGATTCCGGCAACTGGGCAGTTAGCCACGTTCGAGAAATCGTCATTTCTTGGCGACCCGTTATTACACCTTCCGTCGTTCATAGATAACACTACCAACGCGCCACCTGGAGGGAAGGCAAAACCAAGGACTACTGCTAAATTGGGTGTTTTCTTGGTGATGTTAGCTCTAGTACTGGCCTTCTTGGTTTGTGGACTCATGACACTCATAGTGTGCACTGTTGCAAAAAGTCCGGTTGACACACCAGGATACCTTTTAGAGGATATGAAGTGCCAGCACAATTTTGCCTCTAGCTCTAGTGGATCTTCCCCATGGATATCTGATGCCGTCAAGGTCATTCGCTTGGACAAAACCGCATTCACACATGCAGACATTTTGACAGCCGCAGGGAACTTTTCGGATACTAGGATTATTGGGAGGGGAGGATCAGGTATAGTGTATCGAGGGATCTTGCCTGATGGAAGAGAAGTCGCGGTCAAGAAGATTCAAAGAGAGGGCATTGACGGGGAACGAGAATTTCGGGCTGAAATGGAGGTACTAAGTGGGAAGGGCTTCGGTTGGCCTCATCCGAACCTTGTAGCGCTTTATGGTTGGTGCCTTGATGGCTGTGAGAAATTATTGGTTTACGAGTACATGGAAGGAGGGAGCTTGGAGGATCTTGTCTCGGATCGAACGAGGCTGTCGTGGCATAGGAGAATCGATGTGGCAGTTGACGTGGCACGCGCATTGGTGTTCTTACACCACGAGTGCTTTCCCGCTATTGTGCATAGAGATGTCAAGGCCAGTAATGTACTCCTAGACAAGGAAGGAAAAGCGCGCGTCACGGATTTTGGTCTTGCTAGGGTGGTTGATGCTGGTGGGAGTCATGTGACCACAATGGTGGCTGGGACAGTTGGTTATGTCGCCCCAGAGTACGGCCAGACGTGGCAGGCCACTACGAAAGGCGACGTGTACAGCTACGGGGTGCTAGCGATGGAATTAGCGACTGGGAGGCGCGCTGTGGATGGGGGAGAAGAGTGTTTGGTTGAATGGGCGAGACGGGTGATGGGAGATGGACGGCAGGGATTTAATCGAGCCAAGATACCCGTGGCGCTCATGGTGTCAGGGCTAGCAGAGGGTGCCGAGGAGTTGTGTGAGTTGCTTCGGATTGGAATAAGGTGCGCGGCCGACACGCCTCAGGCTAGGCCAAACATGAAGGAGGTTCTAGCTATGTTGGTGCGGATTCCTGGCAGCCAAAGGGAGTTTAGTTATGGTTCTTCTCCTCCCTCATTGTGACATTCAAGACCAAGGGAAAAAGTAGTGTTCATACATAGCATGTTTTATGTATTTCACATATAGAATTGTACCATGTGTAGGCTCCCTTCTCATGGTTTAGTTTTCTTGTAAACAGTCATTTGTATTCATTCTTCTGAAGAATTCACTCAGTTTTGCTCTCATCAACAAGGGTAGAGTTTATAGCCTCCCTTAAAGGTCCAAAAAGCAGCAATTCAACCCCTATCCAATTTTCTGGTTAGCCTTATCACATGACAATGATGACATCTACTTGTGCAATTTGGTTTTGAATCAACCTAATAACCAACATTGCTACTAGAGTTAATGATCATTGATCGCTACTGGTGAATTTTCAATTGAAGCAACAAGGAGGAGACCAAATCAGACTCTTTTAGAAAAATGCCAATTGACCCAACTTTGAGGACCAATAACTGCATAACATGAATACAGCAATGATCATTGATCACTGCTGGTTTTCATTCATGAAACTTACAACCTAACTCGGAGAATGGAAATGGATGAATTCCAATTAAAGCTCTCTCCCGTTCTCGTTCGGACACTTTTTAATGGTTCAATCTAACCTATTTAATAGACGTTTGAATACAACAGAACGATATATGTCGTACATTTTTTTCAAATTACAATTGTAGCGAACTTTTCTCTTTAAAACTCACGGTGATGGTTTTTTGCTGCTAAAGTCGGCAAATATAGTTTATTTTTATTTTTTCTAGAAATTCCAACAAGAGTGGCACTAACAAAATATGAGTGGCAATAGCACTTTCCAATCAAGTACAAATCATGGGAAGGAACCAGTGTCAGTCTCGTACGGTTCTTTCCGTTAAGGGAAAGTGGGACACGTTCTGCTGCCAGAAACCGAATTCGCACTGATACCCCTAACATTTACCTCAATCTCCATGGACCCCTCGCCAAATATCAGCTGTCATCTTGTCCTGAGCCGTCATTTGCCCACACACACACAAACACACACTCTCACGCACCATTTTCATTTTCCTCTGTTGAAAATATAGCCATAGGAGATCATCAAAGCCCTAACCCCAATTCGCCACATTGTCGTGCAAGGGGCTCTTGCCTGAGTAAGTATTTCTGAGCTCTCTGATAATTCACACACACGCACACACACAAAAGTTGAAATATGGTCATGTTTCTTCTTGAGTAACAAGTAGATGTACGTGTTCCTTTCACTCCTAATTTGTGCTCCCCTCGTTTCATTATTTTGCCTCTTTTCCTTTTTGTAATTTTGCATAAAAGGACTTGGATGCGTAAACATTGACTCGACTTATTGTATTTGTCATCTTTAAGGCATAATACACTCCGTAATAGCTTAAGCTTTTAAAGTAATACGTAGTTTAACATGATGTTAGGGCTCTAGTTAGTAATGTCTAGGGTTCGATTTTTCTCAGTGGTCCCTTTTAGTATAATGCAATTTGCACTCGGATTATTTGTGCACTTGGTGGTAGTATACCGTGATTTGTATATCCACGTGTAATTTGGGGCTTGTACGTGAGAGAGAGTGTTAATGTATGATATACATTGTTAGGCTCATTCTCTAATAGCTTAAGCTTTTAGAGTAATCGGTAACTTAACATTCATAGTTTGAGATATATTCGATCGGTAAATACTATTTGAGCTCAACTCAATGTTTGGATGTTCGGATTTAATTTGCAAAAAATCAAAAAGAGGATTAAAAAGTTGTAAAACGGCAAGGGTATTACGTACGCGTATGTTTTTAACAGCTTTCTCTTTCTTTGCAATTCATTTTTGTAACAGGCAATTTCTTATTGCAATGGTTCAAGTTGCAGATATATGCTACCAAGACTTTTGCTGCATACATTGTTGTTTGATACTTGGGTTTTTTATATGTTTTTATTTGAATTGTTGTTTGATACTTGGGTTTTTTATATGTTTTTATTTGAGAATTTATAAAATTAGGCTTGCCTGATAAATTTTCCAGGCATTTCATCTGATAAAGCAATGGCTGAAGAGAGTAGGGTGAATGTCATATCGGTGGAGCTTGCTATTAAGAGAGAGTTAGCATATAGGGAGAAGGTTGCAAGTCTGCTGCATTCAAATGTTGACTTTGTGAAAGAGCTTTTGCCTCTAGAGGTGAGACCTCTTCCTCCTGCTTTTAGGTGCTGCTTTACTAATCTTAACAACTACATACTCAGATGAGATCCGAGTTTGCAGTTGTTACTATTCTGATTGTTGAAATTGAAAAGATCAGAAGTCTGAAAATACTATTGTCCAAGTGATGACGAGGGCGTGTACTGGTGCCTTTGGCTTTTCTGTTTCAATTCCATGGAGCTTGTGCACACACACCCTTCCCCACTTATGCTAAAGTTTTCTGGAATACAATTAAATTAACTATCAAGAATTTCAGAGTTCTAAATTTTCCAGGCCAGAAACAACAATTTGTCCACACACTTGTCATATACAAGTCCAACTTGGTCTTTCAGCTGTTGGTGCCTCAAAGGCCACTACGTATTGTGCATCTTATGCAAAAATGCGTGTGAAGATCGAGTGATAAGACTCTTCCATGTGGAATTTCACTAATAATTTGGTTTGTCATATCAATTGAAATAAACAGTCGAGCTCAATGCTGCCATATTTGTGAGTAGTAAAGATATGTGAGCTGTTAGATGGGCAGGGTTGCTATACATGCATAACAGCCAGGGCATTTTGGACCCTATACTGTGGTCTATAATGGTCCACTACAAAGGTTTAATGACATTTATAAACTTTTCTGTCAATAAAGCCTATTTGCATCAGGGTAGGATAAGTGGATAGCACTTTGATAGGTTGTGCTGCTTGATATCAAAATGATTTAGCAGCTCAAGTCTTTGCAATGATAATTTCTTCTTTACTGGACTTTTTAAGCTTCTTTTGGACAATGTTATTAGATCTCAGTTTAGTCTAGGACTCTGTAAGCATCAAGAGTGTGAAACTGGATAATAAATATCCTGTTGAGAGATGCATATCAGGAGATTATTGTCCTAGTAGCTTGTTCCAGTTGGGACTCGTGTTTTGTTGTATTTAGTTTTTGTCACTTTTATTTTCCTTTGAGTGGGTTATATGTCCAACACGGTGAGGGTAAACAGTCCCATACCGTAAACATCCCAATCCCCATGGAGGTTGAAATCAAATATCTATCTCTGGAACTTCACAACGCAGGCTAGTTGTTGACCTTTACATGTCACTGGCCTTCGTATATTTTACAGCTATGCAAATATTTTATACTGCCCATCTCAGATGCGGCCTGTGAGGGATGGTCACCAAAAAGACCAATCTACAATGGACATATATTATAATTGTTGGCAGTGCTTGTGATTCGGGTCTTTTGTTTGCACCCAAAAAAGTATGTGGTTTATGAGAGTATGTTGTGCTGTTTCGGAAAGATGTACCAACAAGAGATGAGAAGATTTATATGCTTAATGTCATGCCGTAGATGTTAAAATTGCTCGTATTTGTCCTCATAATGGTGCTATTAGTTGTGGTAATTTGGCAATTATCTAAATAAAACTGGCATTATTTGAATATGAATTTTGGTATGTTTACAGAATATAGATTTGTGAGAGATCTGTTCTGCATCTTTGTAACTTTTGTTGTACTGTATTTTACATTTATTGAGTGGAAAAATCGCAACCCATTTCTTGATATGGGTAACCAGCATATGTTTTTTAATAGGTGCCATCTTCAAGCTCATATCAAAGTCAAGATCTAAGTCCCAGATCATTGTCAGAGCCAAACTCAATTCCAAGCAAAGCTGTAAGTCCAATTCCAATGCCAGTGCGAGAACCTTGCCAGGTTCCAACTCCGGGGCCAAGTCTAGGCCCAACTCCTATTTCAAGAAGTAATGAGGTTCCAAATCCATCATATCAGGTGTCGTCTTCAAATTCAAGTCTGGTTTCAACTCCTTGCCCATGGGAAAGGCCAGGTTTGCCTCCTATACCATGTCACTCAGGCATAAAGAGAAAAGAAATGACTTGTAGCCTCCAGTATCGCCCACTTCGACAGCAGCAAAAATCTTTTAGTAGTTATATAATAGTTGATCAGCATGGGAGCTATTTTTGCATGGTCTGCCAAGTGCCCTGCTCAGGTCCTATCAATCTCAAGCAGCACCTGAAAGGTCACAAGCACAAGAGTAAGCTGCAATGGCTCCAAATCAGTGGGAAAGATGGCCAAAAAAGAGAATGCCGCCGGCAAACAAGGTGTGACAATTGTGATACTTGGTGCCAAGATGAAAATGCATTGGAGATGCACGCCAAGGGTCAACAGCACGGGGCTAAAGTAGAAGCTTTTGAAGTCAGCCCCAAGAATGGCGGTGAGAAAGCCATTCAACTGCCATTTTGTGAGCTATGCCAAATTTGGTGCACAGATGAAAATTCATTGAAGATGCACTTAAATGGTCAAAAGCACAAGGCTAAATTACAAAATTTGGAACAAGGTGGAGCTAAAGCGAGCCAGCGGCCACGCTGTGATATCTGTCAAATTTGGTGCATGAATGAAGATGCATTTATGCAGCACCTGAAAGGCCAAAAGCATGCAACACTTGTTTCCGAAGTTCACAAAACTGAGGGCGAATGGAGAAGAAGATGGAGTGGAAATATAACGGGGAACCATTAAATATAAGCGCTTGTCTATTCTATTCAACACGATACAGATGCAGATCCACGTGAATGTACTATAGTCAGAAGAAAAGCTAGGCTTCCTTATATAGCTTATTGCATTTTCCCACAGTGATTCAAAATATTAGAGGATTCTAAAGCTGATTCAAATTGGGTATGCAGGAAAATCTCTCATACATGTATTGTTGTTCATCAGATTTTTACAACTTCTAACAATCACTTTTTCGTTCTGAAATTGCTGTAGGCGTTTGAAGCTTCAAATGCCAAGGATCTTACAATATACTAATTGAATTATTTACTAATTGAAATTCAATATCCATTCCATTCGATTTCCAATATGGTTGAAATCTTACAATAATAGCATTTGAGGCTGCTTGTATCTGGAATATTACAACCCAATCCTGGTATTCTTCTAGTTATGATTGCTTGTCTTAGCATCAGGTGGGTTACAAGTTGAAGAAAGAAGTCCCAAATGCTTCGCTCGCTCCGGGTTTATGCAGTCAGGTGGTGGTAGTGATTCCCTCGGCTAGAACTCTAGGAGATTTTCATTTGTGTCTTTCTTCTTCTTGTGTGTGTGTGTGTTGGCATTTGTAGGACTTCTAAAGGTGGAGTGTGATTAATGAAGAAAAATCTGTTTATTGTATGTAACTCCAGTATGCATACTAAAACAAAGGCGTGAACTGAACCAATTTTAGGGAGTTCTATACAGAGAGCAACATTAGTCAATGTGAGGAGTATTCAGTGCCAAATCCACAACCAGGAGAGGAAGTTAGAAGAAGAATGACAATATTGTTGGAAATTGGTGGAAACTGAATCATAAATAATGATTTCGAGGTGCATAATTGCTCTCTTTAAGACTTTATTTTTTCGCACTCAAAATTGAGTCTACTGATAAATTAAAGACAAAAAGGTCCTCCTGGGTTCAAAAAAGTCCCGGTGGGAATAAAAAATTCCGTTGGAAATCACTTTGGTTCAAAGTGCAGGCATTTTTAACAAATTTTTGAAGAAAAGAAAGAGTGCAAAAATTGCAAGTGACAATGGAATTCAGAATCACCCTGTATTTATACTAACTAGCTAATGGACCCGTGCAAATGCACGGGACGCGATGCAATTTGGATTTATTGTAACATATACTTCAGCATAGTGCAATCAAGTATATGAGTTTCTCAAACAAATCAGCCCACTCTCTTGGATAAGAACAATCATATTGATGATATTTGTTTAAGACAGAGATCCTATTTTCGGTTCCACTATTCTATTACCTATAACTGCTATTCAGAAAGGAAAAAAACGGTACAATAGAATTCACCAACAAAATGTTTTTTCTGTAGTCTTTTCTATGCTCTTCGATTTTTGTATCTACCAATACAAAATGTTTGCATATTGATATTGAGATAGACTTAATGCATTGTATATTTTAGTAATAAAAGTGTGTTGGTTGAGCAAAGAAGGGTTTGAATTAGTGTCACCCAATCTTTTTATTAACGTAACATATAAAATCCATGAATGTCCGATATTACCTTATATCTTTCTTCATGAAACTTACTTTATTGCATGTGCTTTTTTTACCATTCTTTAAAATGTGACTTTATCTAGGTTTAAGTGATTAAAGGTAGACGACATGGCCTATTAAAAGCACCACCTAGAAATTGTTCAGACTTGTTAGGATCATGGTGGTCCCAGATACAACATGGTTAAAACTTCCCTAATCCAAGGATTGAATTTCGAAAATGTCCAAGTTTTTTCAAGGTACTAATCCTAGAATCATCACTTTTAGTTAATGAGGTTCACCTTTTGTCCAATTCGGTTTCTTAACAATAGTTATTCACCACTACTATACTAATACCCCAACACCTTAATTAGTGCTACCATTTTCTTTACCATAAGTGTCGTTATTATCACTGACCATTACCAGTGTCACCATATCTGCAGTCGCCAATACTGCACCACTACCCCAACCTTCATCACTTCGGCTTACCTCCACAAGCATTTACCTATACTACTGCCATAGTGTCAACCACAACTACCTCAAACACAACTATAACCATTATCATAAAGTTAAATCAGTCTTAAACCTTATTTACCTTTCATTTCCCTTTATTCTTCAAACGCAATTGAAGTTTGTGGTCACTTACTCCCCAATCATCACGATTAGCCTCTTTCTATTTAATTTATGGGTTAATTACACTAGGCACCCTCAAGTTATCGCTGTGTAGCGCTCTGCACCACAAAGTTTTTTTTAGCTATTTGTCGCCCTAAAGTTTCATAAGTGTGGCACCCAACACCTTCCGTCCAAATTCCGACAAAAAAAATTAATAAGCTGAACTTAGGAGGGCATTTTTGGAACATCACAGAAACCCTAATCTCTATCAGTCGTTTGCGCCGCCAACCCCCTTGCGCTGGCATCTCACGCCGGTGTCCCCCCTCATCCGGCAGCGCCCCTCCCCCCCGTAGGCGACGCCGACCTCGTCCCCTACCTTCCTTTCTCTTCTCTCCCCCTCGCCCCGAGCCCCTCCTTCGGCATCTCACGCCGGTAAAGTCTCTTCCCACCCCACAGCCGCAATAGCCCTGCGCCGCTGTCCCTTGCCCCTCTTTCGCATCTTAGGCCGGTGCCGCACTCTCCGTCGGCAACGTCCCTCCCCCCATCGGCCATGCCGAGCCCCTCTCTTCCTTCCTCTTCTCTCCCCCGCCCTCCATAGCAGCAACAGCCTCGCGCCGCCGCCTGACAAACCCATTGTAATCTTCCCTCCTTAATCTTTCTGACCAAAATGCCCCTTTGTTTAAGTTAAATTACTTATCCGGTGAGGTTGTTGGCCGGAATTTGGACGGAGGGAATTGGGTGCCACACTTATGAAACTTTGGGGTGACAGATAGCTAAAAAAAAATTTGTGGTGCAGAGTGCTATACAGTGATAACTTGATGGTGTCTAGTGTAATTAACCCTTTAATTTTTAAAAGAAATGGTTCCAAATTGAGGCTAACATGTTAAGTTAATGACACAATGATTTACCAAGTACATGTGATATATATCTCCCGAAGATAATGTCTTTGGAAATAGTTCTTTCTTTTTTAGTTACCTCCCATGGGTTTAAAGGAACAAATGTTTAACCCCCGATATACACCACTAATTGTCTACATTTTTTGCAAAAGCAGACATCAATTGAATATGCTAAGTAATATTGTATTGGTAATATATTGTATATAATCTATTCTCTTTGTCCTTCTTCCAAGTCTTGTAAGCATTTTATGTATAGTCCAGCATAATAAAAACTCAAGGGAAATAACATTTACACTACAACAATATTACAAAGCAAGCAATAAAGCATAAAAGAAAAAAGAAAAGCATACCATTGGTATTCATAGTTACACAAACCTGACGTCCCAGTCTATGTTGTTCATGTTATACTTAGCCAAAGCTGTACCAAAAAAGGCCGACTTCTTTTGACAGAGCAGCTCGAAACTGATATAGGAGATATGCAGGACTTGTTCATAGTTAAGAATATATGAGAGAGATTGCACAACACCAAATCAAGGAGTTTTAGGTAGTGACGGAGCTAAAGTTGTAAAAAAGGAAAAAGGGATAAGACTTGGCCATCGCTTGGGATAGTTCGTTGTGATTGTAATTCTTTTCAGTATAGTGCTTTGCAATTTGATGTGGGTATGATTGTGAGAACGATCACATATACCATAACTCCAACGTGTTTTTGGTGCGGGTACTACCACCACAACTATAGCTCTACACGCCAACACTAATGCCAAAGTTTGTCCAAGAAGGAAAATTGTTACAAAACTTACTACCGGCGACCAAGTACCACTTAAACAACTACCATTACATTACCAGTGTCACGCACACAATCGCTCTGGTCACAACTACCGTCACACTTCGTATATATCACATATACCATCGATATCCTGCTAGTACCACCACCTTATATAACTACTGCCATTGGTCACCTAGGTGAACCCGTCATAGTGCAAAAACTTGTCTTATCCTTAAAATGTCAATTTAAGTGTAAGATAACTCTTATAATTACTTTACCTTTTCATTTGTGTTATCTTTCAAATTCATTGTCAAGCTTCTTGCAACTTATACTCTAGTCATTTTCAATTTTCTTTTGAGATCCAATTTGGTTCAAACAGTGTGTAATATGACTTCAGCAGGTCGATGCATGAGAGTAAATTAACTGTAACGTTTATCAATAAAACATTTTCCTTAAAAACTTACACTTACAATCTAAAAGAGCAAGTGCTTCGACTTGATTTTTCTTGGATTTTCAAAGTCTTATTTAATATATCCCAAAAAATAATATTAAAAGTTGCAACAAAAACCATTTACCACTACTACTTAAAATCATTAAAATAACACAATGGAATAAAATAACACAATTGACAAAGTTGGTTCAAACTAAAATCAGGTACATTTTATGACAAAAACCTTATCTAGATTTTGAAGGTTAGTTTACACATTAATAATTTGCAAAACTACTTTTCATATCATTAAACTCAGCCACTGATCAAATCTAAAGGACAAACCTCCTAGTCATGCTATTGAAAGATCAATAAAGTTGCTCTATTATATATTCAATTGCATGTTATCGTTAGAGGCTTTATCATGCTAGGGATTGTGTTTTTATCACCTGAAGCTGGAATTTGAGTAAAGTGGCGAGGTTATTTAAGACCTCTATATGATTATATGCACCAGAAGTAATTGATATAACCCACAATGGTACATTTATGAACTTCCACTTTTATCAAACCCATAAAAGCTTAGTATGTTGCCCACTGAATATTGGAATCAACTATACGAATGCAACTACGATTATCGGCTTAAAAAAATTGCACAACCTTAGCTATTTGTCACTAAAAGCATGTATACCGAGAATCTTAGATTTAGTGAGAAAATATTATTGAAAGGTAAGAACAACGTCTTATCCACAAACTTATTTTGGTCATGCTCATTCTCAAGTCTCAAGAGATTTATATTTACAGTTACAATAATAATTATGAGGTTGATTTATTGCATTCGCATTACCGATACATATGCTTATATACTTCTATATTGTACTTGCATAATTATGTATATTTTTAGTAAGTTATAAACATACTAATTTGGCCTTATGAAAAGCAGGGAAAATGTCATCATTTTTACCAACATGCGTTACTTAATATATTTTCTATTGGCATTAAGTTCATAATTATGTATATGCACACACTTCACGGAATATATACATGGCCAAAAAAAGTTAGTAATTCACCAACTGGCATCACTGAAAATGTTTCTCCATGCGCTTAAGAAAGTAAGTTCTTTTCCCTTTTTTCTCATCTTAAGTGTAAATAGCATGATACAACCAAAACCCCATGGTATTCAAAAATTTGAAAAGAAGTTATAAATAACTCTATAGAAGCACCCAAAAAAGTGACTTACCTGTAGCCTTATTCTGCTTGATTGCTAGTGGGAGGCAGCATTATATGTGATTTAGAAGAGCAAACGTAACAGGTTGGGCGGAGGAAGATAAATTGGATGTCAAAAGCAATTGGATCTCTGGTCTAGGTTGCTTCTCCAAATATATAACACCGAAGATTCGCATCAACAATGAGTACCTAGAGGCACCATATATGGCAGTACAACCCAAATTATAAAAAACAAAGAACATATGTCACATTAGAATGCAATAACCCTACTGCAACATACCTTGATAAGAGAATGCAATAACCCTACTGCAACATACCTTGATCAGGCTGTACACATGTTCCATTCGGGAAAAGAACAGATTGACGGCAATTTGAGGAAGAACAGATTGACAGCAATTTGAGGAAGAGCAGGACTCTAAGCAGGGAGTTCAAGAGTTCTGTTTTTCTGGGTTTCACGGAGTATAGAGTACTCTGTTTGCTTGGTTGCTAGAGTGAAGGAGTTTGCTATGAGAAGGAGACTCTAGGAATGAAAGTTGAATCTTACGTGGCAAGCAACAATGAGTTCCAAAAATCTGATGTGGCGTAATTAGAGAGCTTCTAAAATCCGATGTGTCGCAATTTTAAGCGAAAGTTTCAGTTTTTTATATAGATATAGATTGAAAATTTGTGTTTTGGAATAAAAAAAACTGTTGGAAAAAAAAGTTACAATAGGTACATATTCAAAATATAACTGTTAGTTTTATTTTTAAATATACTATAAGTTTATTTTAAATAATCAATCACATAGTTTCAGTAAAACTTATTTTTTGAAAAAATAATAATAACATTATTCGGGAATGCAGCAAGCATGCTAAATGCTAAAACAACGTGCCTAGTAGCAGAGCCATGCGCACTTAGTATGGAAACTAGCACACCTTAACCTTACCACCAAGTAAATTGAAAAAGCACATTCCCAGTTATATACCCATTTCAATACTCATTTCTAAGCAATGTGGGAATAAAGAGTTTGTTGGATTTCAAACAAGCTCTTAACACTCCTATAGCCAAGACATACTGAAACTAATATGCGTACGAGTACAAATATAACCTTCAATTTAAATCTCTGGTTAGTTAGTGCAAATAACTCAAAGTTCTATAAAAGTTACTAATGATCTTAACTTTAAATTAACTAATCTTTACTATAAAACCAGAGTTATTGCACACATACCAATTTCTTACTTCAATGAGAAATTCTTAGTCAACTTGGCACGATTTTTGCCTTGTGGTATATCCAGTTTCATAAACTCTATAGAAAGTAAACCCAAACGTTATAAGAAGCACCTAAACATTACAAGAAGCAACGCCACTTCTAAGTTTATATAGGTAAAATTATGCTATGTATATCCGTTACTCATAAGACATTAAAAAAATGGTATCAAACTCATTAAGAGAAAATTCCTAACCTCTCGGGGCTCACATTTATCAATACTAGCAATCACACTTTAATAGCTTGTTTTTACCCTTTAAACCTTATAACTTGCCGTTTTATAGTGTTACTTTGGTTTATCATTACTGGTGATTAATGCAATAGGTTTCAATCCATCATAGGATGTCATTCTTTCTAACTCTCTCGACAAAGCTTTTGTATGAAGATCTGCCAAGTTTTTACTTGACCTTGTATAGGTAATTGTTATAACATCTGTATCAATTGTCTTACAAATTCATGTCTTAGACTTATATTTCTAGACTTACTATTATATATGCTACTATATGCCCTCGATAAAGTGGCTTCACTATCACAATACATAAAAATAAAAGGCATAAATTAGGCCACAACATTATATCTAACAACAAGTATCTACAAGACAATAATTGGGATTCTACGGTCAAATGAGATATACAAGTCTTTTTCTTGCTTTCCCAGGAAACTGCACCTCCTACAAGGATAAATACCCATCTAGATGTGGACTTATCATCTCCCACACTTAAGGGCTGGGCTTGGGCTGGCCCAGTCTAGGCCCAGCGGGCCTCCATCGAAAACGAGCCTGGGCCGGGCCTGAAAATATGGGATATATGGGCCCAGTCCAAGCCCTGGCCCTAGGCCCAATATTTAGGGCCGAGCCCGGGCCCAATCCATTTTTTTTCCTTTCTTCCCAACTTCTTGTTATAAAGACTTCTTCTTCAACAAAGGGCAAAGTTTCTATATACAGACCACTGAGTATGCAATCACTTTCTCACTAATTAACCCCCTTTCAAAAAGGCAAATTGATGTTGGTTGACCATTAACCACGGATTAAGTGCAAAAACTAGTTGTTCTAGCCCGCACCACACTGATTTTAAGTGCAAAATTCAATATCTGTAGTAATATGGCGTAAAACCTGTAAATGTCAAAGAAAAATAGAGTAGATCAAACAACAACAATAACGAGATAGATGAAGATAAAATAACATCTTTTCTTATTACATTCAAATTCTTTGGTCATTTAAAGAAACATGAGCTATGGCTCTTTAGTTACAAACGAGTATTTATTTTAGCCTCTCGCAACTCGAAGCTTTTAGATATTAACATATCCTTAAATGCTAAGGTTAAGGGTACTATCTATATACGAAAAATATTTAGACATTATCCTTTGTTACTAAAAATCATGAGAAATTCGTTCCTTAAAATTTTAGTCCAAAATCTCAATGCAGTGACGAATATTTGTCGCAAAACCTCGCTCACTTTATCACTGTGAAAATTTTAATTTCATGAAGGAAATTTTATTATAAACTTGTGTACGCAGTAACAAAGCCACCAAAAAGAAATCTTTCCAAAGACCACTATTTTCAATAATAAAGCTTTCATAAATATCGGTCAGAATATTACAACGCCACTTCCCCCAAATCTTACATCGTGCCATCATAAGAGAAAAAAAGGAAGCAAATAGATTTTTTTGCAGGCCTTGGCCTTTGTCGACATCGTTTAGGGCTTGAGAAGAATGAGAGTTCTTATACTAAAAAAAGTAAAGAATATCAAACACAAACGAAAAAAAAAAAACAAGTATAGAAAGAAAGAGTGCTTCGAATGTAATTTAAGTAAAACCCTTTCTTGATATTAACTTGTAGATCAAAAGATATAAAAGCTTTATATTAATTTGGCAACAACAGAAGATACGAGTGTCTACATATGACTTGCTTGACATCAATTAAAATTTAGAAATCTGTTGAGATGATCAAATATAAAAAGCAGAAAAAAAAACTGAAATACATAGTACGTAAATAACATTTGGCTTGTACTCGCCATGAACATTCAGCAGATACAACTCATGCTTCAATTTCAATTGCTAGTTTGATAACAAGATAGAACCAAAGTTGGCCAAAATAGGTAATTTTGCCTGGGCCAAAATTAGGCCAGCCCACTTTTGGGCCAGAAAGGGCCAAAATCGGGATAAAAACAGGGCCAAATCAGGGCCGAAGCTCGGGCCAAAAAAGGACAAAAAATTGGGCTGATTTTGGGCCGGGCCCGGCTTTTTTCTTTAAAAATTCGGCCTGGTCCAAAGCCATAAACAACCTACACTGTTCACCAACGGGTCGGGCCAGCCCGCGGGCTGCCTGACCCTTCTGACATCTCTACCCACACTCGTGATCCAATTTGCATTAGTGTATCCTTTTAATACAACCGATAATCATTGTAGAACAATTCTGACCCCATTGTTCTCTTAAGGTAACCAAGGATTTTGCCTATAGCCTTTTAATATTCTACATTAAGTAATATCTGATCTTTTGCAATGCATAGCATATATTAAGCTACCAATAACACTAGCATATTTTAGTTGTGCTACTGCTCTACCGCAATTGTTTCCTAATTTTGAATTTGGATGAAAAGAATTACTGAACTCTTGAGATCTAAGATGATTAAACTTTGTCAACATTTTCTCGTCAATATAATGAGATTGACTCAAAGTATAAACCCCCCCTCCCCCAAAATCTTTCATTTTCATTTAAAGCATGGAAGATAGATACTTCTCGATCTCATTTCTTGCAACCACGTTAGTTCCAAAACCCGCATGTCGTCAACATACAAGCAAACTAAACACCCCATTGTTAGCAGAACTACAGAATTGCTCTGGTACAAACTTCATGGGGCCGGATCTGGAAAGACAAGGAAACGTATAGAAAAGCAATCAATAGAGAATAGAACAGAATAAATCATCCAAAACTCAAGTAGCAACAACAGTAGTCCAAAAGAAAGCCCTAGACGACTGTTTTCCCTAAAACGTCTCAAAATATTATCCAAAATTTCACTCAAAATCTTCATCCGGTCACCCTTGTAACCCCTCATTAAAACTATGACATAAGTCCCAGAAGTACTGTGCTTATTAATGCAAAATAACTCCAAGACAACCTCCTGGAAATAAACCAACCAACAATCATCTACTCATTAAACATTTAACACTAACCAATGGCTAGCCATATCTTGAAACCAGTACACCTCTATTTTACCGTTATGATCGTATACCTTTTGATATAGCTGGAAATATCCGCCCAACCAGATATCGACACGTGGCAAGGTTGACTCGAGTTAATCTTATCTTGGATTCTAAGGTTATCGTGTCGGCAGAGTCCAGATCCTATAAGGATCCTAATGTAATCCCAATTAATACGCGCTAAGGACTATCTGCATAGACATGTAAGTTAACCAGGACTCTTCAGTCGATGCCTATGTAAAGAGGACTACCCCGAGGTACGCAAACAAGTACACACACAGGCACCCAGTGCATTTTCTGCTATTCAGAGCTCTACCCTTGTAGCAACGTTCTGACTTTAGCATTGGAGCATCCTCCACCGGAACATCCCCGGTGGTCACTCCGTGTTCTATTTTGCAGGTCCATTTCCCGGCTGTGGTTCCCAATCAAGATTTAAACAGCAACATTTTGGCGTAATCCGTGGGACCGACAGGGAACATGGCCAGACAATCGCCTTCCAGCATATTTCCAGTCAATCGCTCAACTCACAATCGGCGAGCGCGATCCAGTGGCACTCTCTGAGAGAACCGTTCCAATGATCGACGTTCGACTTCGTCTCGCCAGTACGACGAAGGCAACGATGTCAATGTAACCTCTGTTACACCGCAGACAAGTAATGGTTCTCGAGAAACTCAGTCCCCAACCCCGGCACTAAAAAGGGGAAACCTTCGTCACCGTCTCAATCGAAAACTTTTCAAGACGATTCATAAGCTCAAAGACATGGTAAACACCCTACAGAGGACACTCGAGGACGTCGCTCCGTCTGCTTCTACCAACCAACGCCACCTAGATCCTAGCAACCTTCACCTCAGACTCACCTCGGGGTCGAGTTATAGATCCGAAGCCGATCCTAGTTATCAACCAGAAAAGGAGACCGGGGAACACGTTACAAAGAGAAGTTCGTGTTACCGTAGGGACCCTTCAATTGAGGGTAGCACAGACTCATCTCATATTTCGGTCGACAAACCCCAAGGTCGATGCCATTCGGAGGTAGGACGTCCCCAAAGACGGATTCGTCATGGGACACAAGAGCATCGCCCTCAAGGACAGACTTCTTGGAAAGTTATCTCCGAGCCCTGCCCACAAAAACTTTCTGCCCCAAGGGGGATTCTGGATATCTTCTGTCGGAAACCATTGAGAGGGCGAAGTTGCCTCCCAATTTCAAGATGCCCTAGTGCGACCTCTATGATGGGAGCGACGACCCCGGAGAACACGTCTATCAGTTCCAGACGAACATGCTGCTCCTCCAGTCTTCGATGCCGTCATGTTCCGTACTTTTTCGACCACCCTGAGGAAGGCCGCACACGCATGGTTCAAGTCCCTGCAGCCAAGGTCCATTCACTCATTTTCTCAACTCTCTAACCTTTTTCAGAAACATTTTGTGAGTAGCCGTACAAGAAGGAAAAACTTTGCGAGTCTTCTTAACATGGTGCAGGAAAAGAACAAATATTTGTCACATTATTTGGGACTGTTCAACTCAGCGACGCTAGAGATCGACAATTTAGATGAGTCAGTGAAATACACGGCCTTCCTGTGTGGCCTCCGACCTACATCCAAATTCGCATTCGCGGTCAACAAAAGTCCCCCTGGAAGCATGAGTGCACTGTTAGATAAGGCCAACAAGTATATCCAAGCCGAAGAATACTTAGAAATGCACAAGGGGCATCGAAACGGCAATGAGCAAGAGCAAGGGATACGTTCCCGTGAGGACAGTCCTGGAGGCATAAGGAATTTCAAACGCTCAAAGGGCGACGAGCGACGTCCCAGAGAGCCACTCGACATGAAGAACTTGACGCCCCTGAACACCAGACCATCACAGATTCTGCACGAGATAAGAGATAAGGAAATTATAGATCGACCAGACAGAATGAGGTCAGCTCCGAGTAAACGAGATAGGAATTTATGGTGCCGGTATCACAATAATCATGGCCATACTATAGACAATTACGAATTGCTTAAGCATGAAATTGAGGCCCTCATCAAGCGTGGACACTTGAAGAAGTACGTCGCACGCAGAGATGATAGAAGAAAAGTGACTCCGGTTGTAGAGGGAAGTGAAGAGAGGCAAGAGAATGCGGGCACCATCAATACAATCTCTGGGGGCATTGCAGTATGAGGTTCTTCTGGACGGGGTCGCAATGCATATGCAAGGGAAATATGCATCACAAGTCAGTCCCTAAGTAAGAAACAAAATACGACATTGGTGCCCACAATTTCCTTTTTAGAGGATGAGATAGGGGATATAAATACCCCATGATGACCCTCTGGTTGTCACACTCCGAGTGGGTAATTTTGATGTTAAAAGGATTTTAGTTGATAATGGGAGTTCAGCCGATGTACTCTTTTATGAAGCTTTCCAGAAGATGAACATCCCGTCTAATCGGCTGCACAAGATGGATACACGCCTCTACTGCTTCTCTGACCACCCTGTTGCAGTCGAAGGGATCATTGCGTTACCAGTCGCCATTGGCACCCCTCCGGCTTAAGCCAAGTTGATGCTAGATTTTGTGGTTGTTCGTGTCCCTTCGGCTTACAATGCTATACTCGGAAGAACAACCTTGAACCAGTTAAAGGCAGTGGTGTCCATGTATCATTTGAAGATGAAGTTCCCTACGGAACATGGAGTAGGGGAAGTCAAAGGCGACCAGATAGTGGCCCGACAATGCTACATGGCATCATGTCGAGCCAAAAAGAAAGAAGCCTTTATCATCGAGGACCTCCGAGATGGCCTAAAAGAGAACCTTTGACGCTACTATCAGTAGCACCTTGCCCCAAAGCAATATACTCTTTTTTTGAAGGGCAGGAGGCTCAGACTTTGCCCATTCTGAAGTAAGACTTAAGATTCTTTTTCGAATTCTTAGAGTAGTATTCAAGTAGTCAATTATGAATAACAGGGATGACATTAGTCACCATTGTACTTTCAATCTTTTGCCCAAGTAATGAAGTCTTTTTATGAGCATAATTTCGATGATTGCAAACTCTTGCTCAAGTAGTGATCAAGTAAACCTTTTCTTATTGTTTCTAAGTTCTCAAGAACTGCTAAATATAGGCCAATCCGAGCAAAGCACCCGAGCACGTCGCCCGTATACGTCACTCGAGCAGTTTGCCCGAGCAGGCTGCCTCTCCATGGCCTTTTGTCGATTAACTTGGCTCTCAAGAGCCCAAATGCCTTTTTCATACACTCTTCCCAAGAATAAGTGTACATAAGGTAGGACTCAAGTCCTATCTAGAACGATTTAGCTATAGTTCTAACCCGTGAAACGACAAAGTCCTTGTGGGAGTTCGTCGCCCCACCATACTTTGCTAATTCAAAGCCTAGCTGAGCGGGAGTACGAGGCTTCTTTGCCAACCCTTAGTGACGATAAGGGTTCGCGCCAAAGTAAAACACAATGCAAGATGTGAAGGGCACAAGCTCATAAACGCAGTTGCATAAAACACCCCCCCAGGGGGCAGTGAAAAGTCACTTAGGTGATAGAGTGGTACACAAGTGTCACCTAAAACGGTCTAGCTTTGGTTCTAGCCCGTGAAACGACAAAGCCTTTGTGGGGGTTCGTCGCCCCACCCTATTTTGTTAATTCAAAACCTGGCCGAGCGGGAGTGCGAGGCTTTTTTGCCAACCTTTAGCTGACAGTAAGGGTTCGCGCTAAAGTAAAACATAATGCAAGATGTGGATAGCACAAGCTTAAAAACACAATTGCACAAGCACCCTCCTAAGGAGAGGTGACAAAAAAACAAAGGTCAAACCCTCTAGGGGGTCATCAAATTGCTTAGAAAAAATGATGGTGATGAAATTTTATATTTAAAGCTTTTGAGAGCTCAAGTCTCTGGTGTCTGCTCGAGCACAATACTAGCCAAGCACATCGCCTCATCTGATGACCCTTGTGCTCTCAAGAGCCAAGCTACGGCGTCTGCCCAAATGCGTCGCCCAATTAGACCACCTGATTTCATTCCATTTGTGCTCTCAAGAGCTCAAAGTTTAGCATCTGCCTGGGCAGAACGATGGCCAAGCTCATCACCCGAACAACATGACCCTACAGAGTGTCCAAGCACGATGCTGTCCGAACAGAATGCATGAGTAGATAATTTTGTAGAATTTTACATCCTAAAAGCTCTTAATAGCTTAAGTTTATGACACCCGTCCGAGCACGATGTCGGCCGAACAGACTGCCCGACCAGACACCCTTATGGAATTCCACATCTTCAAACTTTCTAGAGCTTAAGATTCTAGCACATACCCGTGCACAGTACACCCGAATAGGATGCCCGAGCAGGATGCCCACACAGCGCGTCCGAATAGGTTCCCGAGCAGCCTGTCCGAGCAAGACACTTGAGCATCTTACCCGTGCAGAGTTCCCGAGCATCTTAGTCGAGTCAAATTCACGCATAGAGATCCAAGGCTTTTTTCTTTTTTAAACAAACCCTACGAGTAGAGCTCCAGGAAGTTTGATTAAGGAAAGCTCTTATACGGAAGTCAAAGAAGTTTTCTTACGTAAAGCTTGCATCTGGACTCTTTTGAAAAAAAGATGATTTTCTATGGATAGAGCTCGAGAAACTACCTGGAATAAAAAAATATATATATATATATTCACCTCAAACGGAGGTCCGAGCAAGAAATTATGGTCCTTTCAAATTTTGAAGTGATATTTTAAATAATTTTCTGCTCGGAACAAACAAGAGAGGCCAAGCAGGCCAACGGAATGCCATTCCTCTTGCATGCGTGTGGTCGGGAGTTCAAGATTTCCTAGCAAGTTCAGAAAGTTCCATTTTTTGCAAGAAAACATGCCACAACATAACTTCCAGTCCAAGCAGAGAAATTGGGCCGTCCGCGCAGCAGGTCCGCACCGCAAGCCCTGAGTTCGAGCCTGCTTCCCAAGCAGCAAGCCAATGGGCCTTCCCACCATCAGGCCGAAGCTCGCACAGCATGACCGAACAGAAAAAAAGAGAAGAATAAAATGGGCCATTCCAGCCTTCAAGCATGAACAAGCTCCCCGGACATCAAGTCTGAGCCCCCTTCCCGAGCAGGCTTCCTGGACAGAAGTTACTTTCCAAGTAAATGTTTTAATATATTTGGTGCTCAGGTCTAATAGCAAGTGGCCGACCAGCCCAGTGGTAATCCATTCGCCTTATATGCACGCGATCAAGTGTATGATTCTCTCTAGCCGCGCCTGGAAGCTCCGTTTCCTTTTTCTAAAACAAGGCTTTGGACTTCAACAAAAGTGGGCCTTTCAGCCACAAGGCCCACGTCTAAGGGAGGCCGTCCGCACAGGCTTCCCGGGCAGCAAGTCCGAGCCCACTTCCCGAGCAGGCTTCCCGGACAGCATATCCGAGCCCACTTCCCGAGGAGGCTTCCCGGACAGCAAGTCCGAGCCCACTTCCCGAGCAGGCTTCCCGGACAGCAAGTCCGAGCCCACTTCCCGAGCAGGCCTTGGTCCAAGCAGTCAATTCAAGGAAAAATTCAGAAACATACCAGAAAAATTCCGAATAATTTCAGAATGCTATTTATGCAACAAAAGATTGGTTATTTTGGCCTTTGGGCACTTTTTGGTCAGCAAAAAGATCGGAGAAAATATTATTTGTGCTTAGAAGAGAGAGAAAAGGTCCGTGAAAATTTTGATGCGTGTCTCAAGACACCCGGAATACACTTTCTCAGCCAAGCATTTTGGCTAAAAAAGTGGGGGGCATTATGATATAGCTGGAAATATCCGCCCAACCAGATATCGACACGTGGCAAGGTTGACTCGAGTCAATCTTATCTTGGATTCTAAGGTTATCGTGTCGGCAGAGTCCAGATCCTATAAGGATCCTAACGTAATCCCAATTAATTGGGGCTAAGGACTATCTGCATAGACATGTAAGTCAACCAGGACTCTTCAGTCGATGCCTATGTAAAGAGGACTAACCCGAGGTACGCAAACAAGTACACACACAGGCACCCAGTGCATTTTCTACTATTCAGAGCTCTACCCCTGTAGCAACGTTCTGACTTTAGCATTGGAGCATCCTCCACCGGAACATCCCCGGTGGTCACTTCGTGTTCTATTTTGCAGGTCCATTTCCCGGCTGTGATATGTAAGTCAACCAGGACTCTTCAGTCGATGCCTATGTAAAGAGGACTAACCCGAGGTACGCAAACAAGTACACACACAGGCACCCAGTGCATTTTCTACTATTCAGAGCTCTACCCCTGTAGCAACGTTCTGACTTTAGCATTGGAGCATCCTCCACCAGAACATCCCCGGTGGTCAATTCGTGTTCTATTTTGCAGGTCCATTTCCCGGCTGTGATTCCCGATCAAGATTTAAGCAGTAATACCTTAAAAGGAATCTGCACCGTGCTGCACCAATTCAAAATTGTTGTTTATTTTGCGGTGATATGAGAGAATCATGAATTTCTATATTTTTAACCCGCGTCTGGGGGAAAAGACTAGCAGAGATTTCATCTGGTCAATCAAAAAGAATTAAATGCACATAAAACCCCATATTTTGGAGTCGTTTACACATAACACCTCAGAGTTTAGTTTTTGTTTCACACCACGATGAATTACTATTTTTGTGGTCATGACAGCAACTGACGGAAAAAACTGAATGTCAGTTAGAAATTTGATGGTAAAATAGAAAGTTCACCTCCTTCTTCTAACCTAGCTCACCATTTTCCCTAAACCACTTACTGCTCCTTCCCAAAACTCAGCCACCACCACGTCTCAACCACCTAGTGTCGCCAACCTTTTTCCCACAAATCCATCCACCCCATTCTTGTAGCCTCCTTTCCTCCGCAACAATCACCATCTACATGTGAGTTGAATTTAAGCAATTGCTCAACTTGGAAATCTACAATTTGGTTTTTAATTAGGGTTTGCTCTCAACTTTTATTGAACAATTGCGCTAGTACCTAACTAGAAATGTCTTCTATGTGGGGTGATGGGTGACACTTGCAGAAATGGAATATTCCGCCATTTCGTTAGTGGTTGATGGTGGCGGTGGTTGATGTTGCATAGATTAGAGGTGGAACCCTAAGTTTATAGAAGAGAAGATAGTGGGAAATTAGAAGATCCGCTACCACAAGGGTTCGAGTTTGATGACGTGACTGTCACATGTGTTTTGACTGTGATGATATGGCTGACACGTAGTTTTTTGTTGCAAATTATCGAATTTGTCTTTCAAGATTAAACAAACATCCAAAAAATTTAAAATTTTTCCACTAATTGGTGTCTGAGGTACGAAAGTGAAAGTTTAAGGTGATCGGAACTAAAAAAAAAAATTTGAAGAAAATTCTGGAATATTTGGTGTAAACGACTCCAAATATGAAGCTTTATGTGGTGGGTTCCTTCATCTGATGCCTTCATTTTACATCAGTATTTTTGAGGAATAGGAGAGATACTTTTTTCCTCAGCAAACACAGTTACCACTAATGAACTTTCCTTACCCAAACCAAGTACAGCTTGTCTGACTTAGGTCCATTATCGGACTGCTTGTATGATTTAGCAGCATCACTTAGGTCCATTACCTTAGCTACCTAACACTTGACTTATAGCAGCATAATAATTTAGGTCCATTTTCCAAAGGATTTCTTGGCGTTAAAGGTCAAACGATTTGGTCAGATCCAACCAACTCAGTTGATTTCAGTTTGATGGGGGCGGTGGAAGGTTAGAAGGGATAGCTTTTGACAAGTCTACTTCCTTCCACAGCTCCTACTTTTCCAGTTAGTGGTGTCCAGGTCTATGAATGCTACTTCTTTGGAGGGGCGTGTTGGAAAATATTATTTGTGTATACTTGTGCAGAAAATAACTATGAAAAAATACTTAAAAAACATAATTATAACGCTTCTAATACTGAGAACAAACAGAATTAGAAACTGAACTATATGTAATAACTCACAACAAAATATAAAAAACTGGAAACCGAGGTGTGAATATAATTCACTGTCCTTAAGACTTTATTCGTCACGTAACGGTACTAACGGTTTCTTAACGAAAGTCTCTCAGGATACAACGACTACTTCTGGAAATAGGAACATTCCAAATTTTCAGATTGGGCAAATCAAAACAATGTGCATAACTATTTCTTTCGGACACATGAAAAAACGGACATAGAGCATGACAAAATTTCGGGAGAGAATTAAATTAACTTCTGTAACGGACTCATTTTTATACAGTGAAACTGGGGGGTGCAATTCTTCACAGCTGGTTGAAAATGTTGCAACTTTTCGGAAAAGAAAATAAATAAATAATATTTATTGAAATTGTCTTTGTCCCAAAAAGAGGAAAGCCTGATGAGCCCAAGCCCAAGCCACGGAACGTGACAAAACAGGGCAGCGCGCGTGTGTGGTAGACCTTGGGTCAACCTAAGTCCTACCTGCTTACAAAACTTGAGTACTCCCAAGAGGCACAACCCTTAACTTAAGATTAAACCTTATGAGGAGATAACATTGAATTTATTTCTTTAATGTGAAATACTCTTTTCCCTTCAAGTTAAATCACTAACTTTAAGTTCAATTTTTTCATTCACTCCTTATTTGTTTTAAATTTGTGAATATACTATGAACATAAATTAATTTATTTCTAACCAAATTGAAATTTTGAACCCATTTAAAAATTGAGTCAAAATAATTTCTCCGTGATAAGTTTAAAACCCAATTTCAACAGGCGCCCGGCGAGTGTTGTCACTCCACAGCCACCACCATCCACCACCATCATACCCAAAACCCACCCACCCTGTCGCCACCAATCCACCACCAGTTCTCCACTCCCAGCAACCACCGATCTAGAACCCATCGGCATCAAATTAACCTGACTGCACCATCTATCTACAACCCACCACCACTATCCAACCAACCCACCACCGCACTGTCCTCATCATCATCAATATCAAGTGAACCACCGGAACCTCACTATCACCACCACAAACACATATCGCAGACCCATTTTCAACTAAAGCGACGTCTTTTAATCTCCATTTACAGTCCATCTCGCCTACTCCCACCACTTACCCCATCACCGTCGCTACCACAAGGCGAAAATCACCACCGTCGCCACCTTACCCACAAACTCATAACTGGAGATCGAAACTGAGCTACCGACGGACTTAGAAATCGAAACCCAAACTGTAACCGATTCTATGATGCATTGAGACGAGAACTTCGGGAAGTGGTGTCTGTGGGTTTATTGAGTGAAATACATGGCGGCTTTGGTGATCGTCGGTTTTATGGCGGTGGTGGAAGAAACTGACCGGCGGAACCTTACGTTACAGGGGCTACAACTCCCGGTTGTTTGGGCATTATTTATGTTTGTTTGTTCTTGAACTAACTTTAGTGAGTTGACTCAGTGTTTGGCCGACCACCGACATTACATCTTCGCACGCCTTTCTTGGTACTACGCTACTATAATACCAGATTTAGATTCTCTTCACTTACCATCCTTTTTTTATTTTTAAATTTTAAACCTATTTTTTTAATTGCTTTTTCTTTGAACAATGAGAAGCAATCCATCTACCCTAATAAAATCAGACCTAGATGTGAAGTGTCACCCGTCGCAGCGTCGCAGTTATAATTTGACAGCAAAAATGCTCGAATTCCGAGTGAATGTGCCGAATGCCGGGATAAACGCATGTTATGTTGGGATGCATATATAAAAAGTTAAATTGATAACAAGCTCGGCAGAAAGATATTCGAGCTTCAATTTGAATATTTTCTTAAAACGTCTGTAACGGTAATTACAACGAGCGAAACATAAAACCGAGTATAGAGCTTGAGTAATAATACACAGCAAAAAAGTAAGAAAAAACTTAAGCTGAATAAGAAACAAGAAAAAATGTAATGCTTTTTCACTTAGAGAACAGGTCTCTACCTATACTGTTTCATGCTTCTGAAGTAGATGAGAAAATAGAAATACATGTTTTCGCCAATGGAATACTTTCAAAATTTCGAGTTGAAAATTACTTAATATTTATGTGGCAATTAATCGTAGGCCACCTCTGAATATTATACTAGCTAATTAACATAAACGAAACTCTAGAATAAAAGCCAAACATAGATAAATGGAAATAGAAATCACATTTTTCACGATATAAAGTTGAAATAACAATGGTGCATAGCAAAGATAAATGTAGCCCAAACTAAATTGGAAAAAAGCTTGATTAATTATTATACCAATCATAATAAATTCACTAGATACCTACACTTGTTCCTCTTAAGTTGATAGAATCAATTGCCGGCCGCAAATCACGGTTTAAAGAATGCAGGGGAGATTACCAAAACAATAAACAAAGAGAGACATGGATTTCGTACGTAAGGGTCAACCGCAAAGTCCCTTTCAATCACCTTAGAGTAGTAGGATTTGGTAAATCAAGACCAAATGTTTATGGAGATCGTGGGGGGAGCAATCATTGAATCCATCTTTTGCACTTCAAATCCTTCTCCAGTTGTGAAACCCAAATCATTATCAAAACCTTTTAAGCGGTTCATCCGGGATGAATGGCGGTGAAGAGTTCATGCATGGGGAGGTTTAAAAGACCCTAACCCCGCTACTGCTTGCAACACATGTTCATCAAGACCAATTAGACCCAGAAAGAATGTCGTACGATGCGTTATTGAGCAGAAGCTTCAGTCGCCACGATCAGAAGAAGCTTGGATGGGCAGCGTTCTTTGGTTGCTTGATCACTGCATTGTTCTTTTGTGTCATGTTCAAGCCTTTTCTCAGTCCTCTACCAGTTTGTAAGTTCTTTCATGCATGATCATCGTTTTGATACACTGGGTATTATGGGGCTGGGTGGGGATTTTGGGGGTGACCTGGGGGATCGGAGGTGGGGTTGTGGGAGCGGCAGCGGAAGGTTATCGCTGAATTTTCAGGCTATCGCCACCATCTCTCTCGTCGCCTTAGGTCCTTAGAACATTCTCGATCTCTCCTCACACTTTTGCTAGTTCTCTTCACAAGACCACCTTGATGGTCTTGGAATTTGGACAGAAACAGTGAAAAAACAATACAGAAAGGTGTGCAACAGAGGAGGGCAGCTAGCCCACCCCTAAAGAGAAGAAAAAAGGATACCACAAGGCACTCAGGGCAGCGTGTTTGAAAAAAAAAAAGAACTAGCAAAGCTGACTTCCTCTTATTTCCTTATTTTGGGTGCAAGACATCCCTTAAAAACTAAAGAATCACTTCCCTCTTGCTTCTTACTCTGTCGTAGTGACATTGTGGGTGAAAAAATACAAGGTTTTCCCCATAGGACTCATCCTGTCTTCTGCGGTTCTGCCATATCAAGATCAGATTTTAATTAAGATGCCGGATTTGTGTTTTACTGGCTTATAATTTTTGCAGTGAATTTGAGCTTGTCAGCAGGAGTGAACCTCAAATCTGTTTTGAGCAAAGAGGAAGTAGCCATTACCCAGAGTTTAGGTAAGTGTTACTTCATTCTGCCTCTTTGCTAGAAGGCAGAATTTCTTATTATTGTTCACAGATACGTACGTCACTGTCTTCTTGTTTTGTTTTTTTGGTCCATAGTAATTTTTCCTTTCCTAACAGCTACCAAAATCAAGGAAGCCAAGCCAATCTGTGACTATTCTCAGCGAGGCTCAGATGTTTGCGAGATGGACGGAGATGTAAGGATACATGGTAGCTCATCGACCATTTTTGTTGCCTCATTTGATTCAGACATTTTGGCAAGAAACACTACTTCATGGCATATAAGGCCTTACGCACGAAAGGAAGACCAAACTGCAATGGAGCATGTTAGGAAGTTTACGGTAAGGACTGCAATGGTTTCGGGAGAGGATCTACCTCTATGCACACATAACCATAGTGTTCCAGCCATTGTTTTCTCTGTTGGAGGATACGCCGGAAACCACTTTCATGACTTCAGCGATGTTCTGATTCCGCTGTATCTCACTTCTCGAGAGTTTAATGGAGATGTGCAGTTTCTTATTGCCAATCATTATTCATCTTGGACTCATAAGCATAAGGAAATACTAGAGAAGTTGTCGAGGCATGAGATTATCAACATTGATCAAGAAGATGGAGTTCACTGCTTCCCAAGAATGATTGTTGGTCTGAAAAACCACAAAGAGTTCAGTATCGATCCATCGCGGTCTCAATACTCCATGAAAGACTTCAGGCAGTTTCTTAGAAGTTCGTATTCATTAAACAGAGAAACCGCGATCAAACTAAGAGATGGCAAAGGAAAAGGGCAACCTCGACTACTTATCATCACGAGAAAAAGAAGCCGCTATTTCAACAACGAAGGTGAGATCGCTAACATGGCTCAAAATTTAGGGTTTGAGGTCGTTCTCACCGAGGCCAAGGCTAATTTGTCGCGGTTTTCTCGTATTGTGAATTCTTGTGATGTGATGATGGGGGTGCATGGAGCTGGATTGACCAACATTGTTTTCCTACCTGAAAATGGTGTTCTAATTCAAGTAGTGCCCTTAGGAGGAATGGAATGGCTGGCTAAAACTTACTTTGGGGAGCCTGCGAGGGACATGAACATAAGGTACTTGGAGTACAAGATAAATAAATCAGAGAGCTCTTTGATACAAGAATTTCCCCTTCACCATGAAGTCTTTAGGGACCCCTATGGCATCCAAAGAAAGGGTTGGGTTGAGTTCAAGTCTGTATATTTAGATAGACAAAATGTGAAGCTTGACGTGGGCAGGTTTCAACAAACCTTGTTAAAAGCCCTTCAGCTTCTGCGTGATTAGTGTTTGTGCTATACTCAAGAGACATATTTTTTGTTGTTTGGATCAAGTGGTGGCTGCAAAACCATCACTTTCAGCTATAGTCTATTATGAGCTTCTCTTCTACTGTCACTTCAATAATTGCCAACTGCTACGTTCTATAGTGAACTGAAAATGCCATCAAGCCAAATACGTAATCCTTTCAATATCAAGATTGACTGCCTGTGCCGACGCCTAATTACTCAGTCTATATTTGTTCACCTCTCGTTTTGTGGGAACTGTTACAACCTTCACAGTTTATCTACTGCTGTGAACATTCTATTGACATCACAAAAGAACAAATAAGTGTTTATAAAATGCTTGATGCACACATAGGGTGGATCACAATTGTATTTCGGGTGTCGCATAGATGGCATTCTTACCAATATATATCCAGAAGTTAATTGGGTAAAAATACACACCCAATCTGCACGAAACACCTGTCATGTGTGTGTGTGTGTGGGGGGGGGGGGGGGGGGGGGGGCGTAGGATCGCTCGATCTTTAGCTTATAAGTTATAACCTAGTCAGTCATAATCAAATTTAGACTTTTTCCAATCTGGTGTGAGACCTTGCTGATGAAGGATTCCCTCCAATATGGTAATCACCAATTAGGTGATTAAACCCCAGCAAGAGGAAGTAGCCTCCTGTCCTAATTATAAATAGGGTCAAATACACGTAGGTACCCTGGAACTACCACAAAGTCTCAATTAAGGGTCCTAAAGTTTAATTTTTACACATAAGGACCTGTAACTCCAAATTTGTAATAAGTAAGTACATCCGTCCACTTTCTTAACGATTGAGGCTTTTCCGTCAGGAGCATTTTTTGGTTTCCATATTTGGGTGTTTTTCCTCTTTTCTTTTTTAATTTTTCACTTCTTCTTCCTTAAGAAGAAGAAACCATCGGCGGCAGCAACAGCCACCCCCTCACCCCATGAAGACAAGAAACCACCGACAGTGGCAACAACCACACTAGTCGACAGCAGATCCCAGTGGCGTCGCTACTGAACGACAAAGTGGAAAGAAAATCGGTAACAAAAAGAGACGAAGAGACCAAGTCTCAATAACCTGCAACCCCACTAAATTCACCAAAAATCACCACGGCTTTACCCGCGGCATCATCACAGCACTACCATCACCACATCGACCACAACTTCGTCAGATGTAACAAAGACACACAACATATGAGATTTTCTTCCCTCGAGGACACATGCACTGTAGCCGCAACCTAGACTAGGAGTAGGTGAGAGACTCCGGCGGCGGCGCCATGGCCGAGCTGGCTCAGCCGGAGGCCTACGCGCTGAGGACGATACAGGTATAGCCTACGCATCGAGGACGATACAGATCTTCGTTCAGATCATAAGAGGCATGCTGTCGATGGCTCAGGTCCTCTCAGGCGTAGATCTGTCGTCAACTTCCACTAGGGCCAAACCACTACCACGATCGACAGCAACCACCGGTGGTGACTGGTGCCACCCACTGATCTATCACAAAGGACCCACGACGGCGGGTGAGGAACCAGATCCACACCACCACGCCTACCGTCACAGAACAACAAAAAGAAAAGGGTTATTCAAGCCAGCCGCTTCAATTGAACCTTCTTCGACGACCGATCGGCATCAACCACGATTGTCATACCTATCGCCGGCGATCGGCGACTCAATTTTTCCTTCCCCTCCTCAAAGAGCCAAAACCCTTGTACAAAAAGCTCCTGCCTTTTGCCAACCGTGTGGTTTTCCCTTGCCTCGCCGCCTGTTGGCTCATCACAGTCTTCCCCTCCTTGGGCTACATGTTTGAAAAGAAGCCTTTGACTGGAATTAAGACTCAAGTGGCTAAAATTCAGTCAAAGTTGACAACACTTGGGATGTTTGAAGCCAAAATTGAGGACTTCGAATCGAACATGGTCGAAATCAAGTTGGGTTCATAGCAGCAATCGTGCCGGAAGTAGTTCCATTCAGCTCAGGAAGGGCTTCGTCCAAATGAACAGCTTCCTCTTCCAGCCTCTTTAACCTGTTTCCCAAATCAACTTCAAGAAAGAAAATAGAAACATAGAAAGAAAACAGAAAGAGGAAGAACAGTTCGGGCAGTACGAAGAAAATAGGGGGAAGAAGAGAGGAGGAAAGAAAGAGAGAGAAAGAAAGGGATTAAATGAGGATGGGGAGGAGAGAGATGAAATTTTGAAGAAGAAGAGAAAAACACCCAAATATGGAAACCCAAAAATGCCCCTAACGAAAAAGCCTCAATTGTTAAGAAAGTGGCCGGATGTACTTACTTATTGCAAATTTGGAGTTACAGGCCCTTATGTGTAAAAATTAAACTTTGGGACCCTTAATTGAGACTCTGTGGTAGTTCCAGGGTACATACATGTATTTGACCCTTATAAATACTAGCACCAGTCCTAAGGCAAGGTAAGTTTTTACCTCAGACCATAACTTCTCATGTGCTTTATTGAGTTTTCCTCTTCCATATTCTGACTTAGTATTAGAGATTCTTGGACGGATCTTCATCTGGCAAGTTGTTGTTATTTGTTCGATGACGTGCAAGATATATTGATGGGCTCTTTACAGTCCCTTTATATTTTTTTCCACAACAACCCGCATAAGCAACGGGATCTTTAGGAGTTGAACGGGACTTTGTTTAGCTGTCACAAGCCCAAATAATTACTTAAAAAATGCAGGCAACAAGTCTTTGCTAGTACCCGTGCAGCGACTGCCCCTAGACGGAACATTTTTAGTAGGTCTCAAAAGCACAGACATCGGGCCTAGGGAACTTTTCAAAGAAGACTGAAACCCTATTCCCATTTTTTTTGGGGGTCGGAGGGTATGTCAAATTGAGCAAGTTTGCTTTTAAGAGCGGTTTGGGAGAAGTTGAAATTAAAGGATGCTGGAGTTGTAGTAAATAATTCTTATTGCTGTGAATATATATAGAGATAATTCTAGTAATATATTTCCTTCAGCCTCATTCTAATTAGACTCATTCAACACACATTTTGGAGCGGTGAAAACTTGACAATGAGTCATGTTACTGCAAAATGCACCAAAATAACGTTAAAAGTTTAAATGCATCCACATTTTTCATTTTTAAAGCCCAATACTCATATTTACATCTAGGAAAAATTACACTTATGTCTTTGAAGTTAGGGTATAATTACAGATAAGGATAATAGTTTTGACAAATTACACTTCTGTCCGTTGACCAAACAGAATCTTAAAAACCCTAACGGTTTTCGTGAAAAGACTTTATTACCCCTTAGTTGAAACCTTATTTTTTTTAATGCCATTACTTCATCCTAAAATAAAATGGAAAAATGCCATTACCCTTTCCCCCACAGTACCCCCCCCCCCCCCAACACCAACCCATTTCTGTCTCTTAATCTCTCTTCACCGCCCGTCTAGGTGCCCCTTACCTGTCGCCGCACCACCCTCACCCTCCCCCTTCCCCATCGCCGCACCACCCATCGCCTTCCCATTCCCCATCGCCCGTCTGCCTGCCTCGATCATCCGTATCGCAATTTGACCGTGCGGCGTGATTTGAACCGGTCGTACCCCGTCACCGCCGCTGTCTCTCTTCTCTCGTCTCTTTATTTTAGATCCAGGTCGGTGGAGGGAAGGTGCTACCGTCGTGGGGCGAGGGAAGGCGCTGCCGATGTGGGGCGAGAGAAGAGGCTGCCGCGGGGAGGGCGAGGTGCGGGGAGAGAGAACAGATGGAAGGGGAAGGGCGACGTCGCCGGCGATGGAGGCGATGCCGGCAGGAGATAGGTCGCCGACAATGGGAGAGAGAACATATCAAAATTTACAAATTAGGGTTTCAAGAAAACCCTAATTTGCAAATTAAGGTTTATAGAAAACCCTAATTTGCAAATTAAGGTTTCAACAAAATCCTAATTTGCAAATTAGGGTTTCAACAAAATCCTAAAACTGATAAATAAATCATATATAATAATACACAGATATTTTTCAATATATACAGTACAAGGGGTAGTATCGTCATTTTAAAAATACATATTGATGACATCATACAAAAAATACACTTTTTGGACGGAACCCTGACGGATGGACACGGCTGATACATTTTAAAAGTGTTTGGTCACGGTATGTTACATTTTAAAACTTAATGTCCTTGACTGTAATTATATCCTAACCTCAGGGATATATGTGTAATGTGCCCTTACATCTATTTTGACCCCTCCACTACTTTCACCACTAGACACTAGCACCGCAATCCCTTCACCACACAACCCACCATCAACACTGTGGCCAACCATCATTCAGTTTTCCTCTATACAACAACACACATATCGCCATCACTGTCTACCACCATAACAACACACTACATGCACAGAAAAATATTGCGAACTAAATTTGTCATGGTCATCACAACCAAACTCCAGGCCATTGCCTCCGTCATCTGCAGCTCGCCAGATTCACGCCGCGTTGATGTCGCTTGTCTCAATCTCCGGCCCCATCTCGCCCCATTTTGGAGGCGACAAAATCAAAGGGGCTGACGACAGTTGCCGGGAATGGGGTGTGTCTTCTACGGTGGAGAATAGTAAACCCTATCACAAAATGACGCCGGAATATGTGGAAGCGATTTGCGGGTGCAACTACAAATTGTAAGAGTTTGGTGGTTTGTGATGTAAATTCTCACAGAAGAAATGGACACGTGGCACTTGCTTAGGCTATTTTGCTGCATTTAGTAGCAACATGGTTTATTGCCAAGTCGAAATATGGACGGTGCGGTAGTAAATTATCTCAACAAGACAAAATTGTTAAAAGTTTTAAGATAACCTATAGATGCCAAGAAAAAAGTTACAAATTATACATAAAACTATGGGCAAATTACACAAAACTCCCTGAGGTTTGTCTTAATTATATTCAATTCTTACTAACTTTGATAATTACACTCTGCTTCCTGAGGTTTGTACCCACATTACACATAACTACACACATTTAACGGGAAGGCCAACTCCGTTACAAGATTCCCTTACACTCCATTTTTTGTTCTTTCTATACCCAAAATACCATCCACCTCTCCCTCGCCATTCAAGTGGAACTTGTCGCTGGTTAATGACATCTTCAGAATTCCCTGGGTTAGAAGCATACTTACTGCACCGGTTAAGTAAGGATAAGGACTTTGCCGGCAAGAAGATTGATAGAGGAATCTGGCCTATGAAGAAAGAAAGTCAAACAAGAAAGTCATTCCTAGCAACCCCCAAACACACTCTGCCCATACATGTGCCAAGATCCAAATCAGGAACCCATCATCAATGGTAAGCCTTCGGAAACCACCAAGCACACACACCGCCGCCTGCGACAAACATACACCGAACGAATCCCAAATCTCTACCACCCACTGACCTAAACCCCTCATCTTCTGCTGCCCCCACCCCAACAACACACACACACAAAAATACCCACACATAGACGCATGCACACAGATTTGGGCTCCTTTGCCCATATCTGATGTTCTCATATATGTTGGCTTTGTGTGGTGAAAACAAATGGAGTTGTAGATATGATTGTGAATGTGATGGGCAGTGTGTTTGTGTTGTCCAGCGGGGGGGGGGGGGGTGTGGAGCTGTAAAATGGTGTTGATAGATGGTGACGGGCAGTGCGTGTTTGTATTGGCAGGGGAGTGGTGTAGATCAGATGGATTTTGGTGCGGCATCGAAGGTAGTTTTTCAGAGGAGTGAGCTAGGGTTTCGGGAGGCCACACACACACTCTTTACGGTGACAGTGTAGATCGGAAGAGTTTTGAGGCAGCGGCCGCGATAATTGTTTAGATGAGTGAGCAAGGGTTTCGGGAGGCCATACACACACAACGGCGACAGTGTTTTGGTTCTGACTTGGATCTAGAAATTTAGGTTTCTGCAAAGGGATTGATTTCTAATCGGTGGGAGGAAAGTTTTTGGAGGTGTTTTGTGTGGCCACGGTAATTTTCCAGAAAAGAGTGAGCTAGGGTTTAGGGAGGTTAGGCAAGGGGATAATGGTTGGTTGGGTTGGGTAAATTAGATTTTTGATGAAGGTTATTATTGTCTTCTTATCGATTCTATTAACTCTGTAAATTGAAAAAATGAAAAACTGTAGCTCACTATTATAAAGAAAGTTAGTAAGCCCCGTGTCTAGTTTGAGCAAACCTCAGGGGAGTTTTGTGTAATTTGCCTTAAAACTTTTTCCTATATAATTCTCAATTTTGTATCTTTGGCCGGGAGTAATGGTGGTATTGCAAGCGAGTTGAAGCCCAGCATAAAGTCTACTTCTCAAACCAATTAATGGCCGACCATCCACACCTAACCCAAGAGATAAATGAAGAATATGAGCGATGGTGCACATAAACGTGCTCCGTAAGATCTATCATGATTTAACATATATAGTTGTCGACACCCTAATTTTGCAAAGTTGTGTCCATCTTGGGGGTCATTTTGTTTGTATAATCAATACATCTTGATATATTTGTCTCAAGTTATAGCATGTTTGCATGGGTGTTAGATTATCATTTATGCTTGACTTGAATTTTTTTGCTTGGTAGGAGTCGATTTCGATTGAGGGTGCACTTCCATATCAATCCACTTTGTACTTTATAATCACTCATATTCAAGAATTATTTTATACAGTATACTTTAAATCACTGGAATGATCTTTAAGTTGATTTTTTATGGATATATGAGCCTAGTTTTGTTAAGTACCGACTGAGAATTAGAGTTTAGCGAACTTGTTCTAGATCTGATATACTTTTATTATTTTCTAAATATCTCTAATTATACTTAATTGTATTAATTAATTAATTGTAATTGCATGTGAAAGCACATTTCTAGATCTTTCCGTTGATATAAAATAGACCTAAATCGGACTTCAGGTAAGGGAGAATCATGCCCCCAAAGTTGACCTGTTCATATAGCTCATCCATAGGTTTGGTGGTTCTAAAAATTAGCCATCGAAAGATAATAAGTTTGATTAAATTATCATCCAAGAAATAAAAAATTATGGATTAATTACTTTTTTCATAATCAGGTTTGACTAAGTAAAGTACCAAAACATCTCTATTAATAACAAAGACATTCAACATCTTTTACTGAAACACTAAGGTCCCGTTTGACACTCATTTTTTTTTTTTCAGTTTTGAAAACTGGAAAAAATAAACGCGTTTGGTTACCATTTTTTTTTCTTCTTCAGTTTAAAAAACCAGTTTTTAAACTGAAGAAAGAAAAACTCCAAAAATGAGTTTTTTTTTTCTTCTTCATTTTTTGGTTTTTTTTTGGGGCTAATTACAGCAGTATGGTGAAATTACAGTCAAGGACAATATGTTTCAAAATGTAACACTCGTGTCCATCCATTAGGGTTCCGTCCAAAAAGTGTACGTTTTATTTGATATCATCATTACGTATTTCTAAATGACAATATTGCCCTTATACTGTATATTTTTAAATTAAGATTTCAAACCCTAATTTTGTTTTGAAAACCCCTAATTTAAAAATTAGGGTTTTGACCTTCCTTCTCCACCTTCCAATCCCTCTTCCAGAACCCCAGCTCCCAATTTTTTTGCCAAAGAAATGCCACCCACCTTCGGTGTTTCCACCCGTTCCCTGACAGGAGCAAGAAAAAACCTAGTGGGTCCTCCTTCGATCACACCGAGGGCAAAGCGAGCTGCAGCGAGAAGTCAAGCCAAACGTCCGCCGGAAAAGAAGGAAACTCGCCGAAAGCCTCTTCTACAGGCTCAAAAATTCTTACAAGAATTACCCAGACAATATTCTTTGAAGAGAATTACAAACAAGCGGTCTTGAGTACAACATGTTGGTCAAGTTCATAGAAAAAGACAACCGACAGTGTGTGAGGGAGTGAAAGATGGATGGTGATGTGGGGCGAGGAAGGAGGCGGCGAGATTTCAGATGGATCTGTAAAAATATGGACGCCGCCGCCGGCTGGGCAGATCGATTTCTCCGATCTGTTTCCGTCGAGGCAGGCAGCAGTGGCGTCGATGCTGCAGCTGATGACGCTGGCGGGATTCGCGTCGCTGCTGCTGGGGATTTCGCTGGCGCTAATGCTGTGCGGATTGGTGACCTTCTTTATTGGGTTCATGTGGTAGGGGCGATCGACGGGGTGGTGGCCGTTCTAGCTGTGGCAGGGTGGGGGAAGAAAGAGAAAGTGAGAGATAATGAAGTTTAGATTTAAAAATTAGGGTTTTTTCTGATTTTCTTTTTTTAAAAAGAGGTAATGGCATTTGAAAAAAATTAACTTTCCAAGATAAGGGCAATAAGGTCATTTTGTTAAAACCGTTAGGTTTTTTTAAGATTTCATCTGGTCAACGGACATAAGTGTAATTTGTCCAAATTATTGTCCTTGCCTGTAATTATATCATAACCTCAGGGACATGGGTGTAATTAGCCTTTTTTTTAGACCACCACCACCCTCCCACCGCCGGCAGCCACCGCAGGCAGCCACCTCCGGTGACCATCCACCTCAGGTGACCACTGCTGGTGGCCACCTCCGGCGACCACCACCAACACCACCCTCCCACCGCCGGCAGCCACTTCTAGCGACCACCGCCGACCTGCAGCCACCTCAGGCGACCATCGCCGGTGACTGCCGGCAGCCTCCTCCGGCCACCACCGCCGCGCGACCACCTCCGGCAGCCACCAGCCACCGTCGGCCACCGCCACGCCCCACCACCGCCACCGTAAACCACCATAAAAATATATATATTAAAGTGCTATTTAAATTATTTTTTTTTGGAAACTGAAAAAAAAAAAAAGAGTTGTCAAACAGAGCCTAAACTTCTTAGCCATCTTGCCACATCGAAAATGATTTTAGTACACTTTTCCCGAACACCGTTCGTAGCTTAAAACTAATTTTTGTTAAAATAACTGAAAACTGAGAAGTGATTATGATTAATATCAAATTTTATTTTTAAGAATTAATCCTAAACAGGCTCTTAGTGTCCAAGAACTTCAGTACTACAAATTGAGGTCTTAGGTTTCATCCGAAGAGACGGAATGCATAATTTCTCAAACTTGTTTGTCTTCAACCCAAAAATATATTGTCTCAAAAAATCCTAAATGTCGACTTCCTGCATTCAACCCAAATCCAAACTTCAAATAGCCTTAACTTCATCAACAATATCAGATTTAGGTAAATTAAAAGCTTATATCGTCTATCTTCTTATCAACTACAACTTTAAAGAAGGAGCCAAAGGTATCAGAGATAATTTTCAAAGTCAAAAATCTATTTTTCTAATCTACTAGAATCTTTTTTTGGCTTTTGGCATAAAATCAATTTTTACATCATGGTTACATATAAATTAAAGGTAATATTTAACGATTTTGGGATTTACCTTTGATTATCGCTTATCAACATGCTTTACAATCGAAATTACATATTGTGGATGATTTACATGCTTTAGGGCTTTAACTTTATTATTGATGTTCACGATCATAAGTGATCAACCTGATTAATTATAGTCTTGATGATCGCTTGATGACTATTATTTACTAAATCTCTTTTTTCGTAATTTTGGTAATATATATGCTGATGATTTGTTGTCAGGAAACCTTTATTTTTTCTAAACTTGTTTTTCAAAAGTTTACTAATAAAATCTCTTCATATTTTAAAATTTAATTCTCTTTTGACAACATAATCTAAATCTCTTGCTAAAATTGTGTGGGTTCCTTGATATCAAATTCCGATGTAGTGGACGATTCAGGCGATATCTATTCAACTACAGGTTCACTGACATCTAGGGTTTTCTCTCAAACAAAGCCAAAAAAAAAGAAGCGAATCACCGTCTAGGAGTCGCCACCGCCGGTTTCCTCCGGCATCTGGTGGTGTGGTAGAATAGGGTGTTGTGTCCTTGTTTTCTTATTCTTTTGTGAGTCGTTCACATCTCTGTGCCTGTGGTTGTTGCTATTTGAGGCCTAGTTCGCTCTCCTCCGTCGATGGCTCCCTGCACTGTTTTTCGTCGGAAGCCATCTTGTGGATTTGGTCGCATATGTGGGTAAGGGTTCTGATTTGGATTGCTACGGCTGGTTGGGTAGCAAGGTGGAAGCTGTTGAGTAGGGATCGTGCGTGATGGTGGTTGCCCGTTTGGATTTGGGAGTGGGGGCCGGAGATGGAAATTTGTGGGTTTTAGGTGTGGACGTCGGAGACGAGAAATATGTGGTTTAGGGTTTGGTCGCCGGCGAAAGGAGTATGTGGAATTTGGGATGGTTGGCCAGCGAGGGGAGTCTGTGAATGGGTTTTTTTTTCTCCTTCTAGGGTTTGTATCCCCCGCCCCCCCTAGTTGGTTCCCCCTCCCCCTGTTCACAGAAAGGTTGGTGGGCTTGTTACCGATGCTCTGACGGTGGGTGTTTGTGATGGTGGTGGCTATTGAGGTGGCAGGTTGGCTCTTGTCATGTTAGGGGGATTCGACAGTTGGGGCTTGAGGATTGGGTGGTGGGGTGTGGACTGAGGGAGAAGCGACCATTTTTTGGTCGGTTCTTGGTGCCGGAGTTGCTGGGTGGATGCAGCAGATAGGGTGCCGGAGTTGCTGGTTGACGGAGGAACGGTGGCCAGCGATGGCGCCGGTATCAAGCTTGGCAGCCGGTAGCGTGGGGCGGTGCAAGGCGGCGCGTGATCGTGGGGCTGGGGGGGGGGGGGGGGGAGGAGGGGGGTGGGGGGCACTTGCTGTGCATGGCTGACAGCTATGTAGCTTGGGCACCTGGGCTACTTCGTTGACTTTTTTTGTGTTTATTTGGTTTTGGGCTTTTTTTGGATTTTGTCGTTTTTTTTTTAGTTTTTTGTCTTTTCTCTAGTCCTAGGTTCACCTTCGGGACAGGGGTGTTGTCCCTTGTGTATAGTTAGTGTGTCTTGGCTTGGATAAATGTGCACTAATCTTTTATGCAGGTAGTTTTCGGTGGAGGTTCCTTGGCGATAAAACCGTTCTTGTTTTAGCCGCTCTCAAATATTCAAGGACGCTTGACTATGTGTCGGTCCTTGTCTGTGGTTACATGCAGGGGATGCAGTCACCGATTACTTTTTCTTTTATTGTACTCTATCTTGTACTAGTTACTTGCTTATTAATAATATGATTATTGGTAGGATTTTTACCTACAGTAAAAAATATATATATATATTCCAACGCAAAACTCAAACCACCACCCCTCTGGAATGATGTTCACCTAGGTACTTAGGTAATCGAGGTCCGCAGCCTCCGCTCTTGGATTTGAATATAAACTTATGTATTTTTTCTTATTTCGTCGTGTCGTGTTGTACTGTTTATTTTCTTTAGAAGCATGATGATAAACGGTTTACCGTTAGGATGTGATATGGCGGGGGCGGAGCCACCCCATGAACCGGGGGGGGGGGGGGGGGCGCATATGGCACCACCCAAAATTTTGGAAAGTTCTTTTTAAATTTTCCAATAATGGATGTATAATTGTATTTAAAATATTATATTATAAAATTAATGGGCTGTCGCTTTGTTCTCCTGTATGTATTCCGTTCTAAAGAAAGGCAGAGTGACTACGCAAATAAGAGAACTAATTTTCTAATCTTTGGAGGCGATTCTCGTGTTAAAGACAATATTGTCGCCACAAGATAACAGGGAGGGATGCATTAGAAAAGCGGCTCTTCTCTGACCGTCTTCAGGTAAACCGTCGCAACTGGTGGCGTTTCGCCCGCGGGGTCCGTACAATCAGTAGTGTAAACCCACCCTTTCTTATAGAAAGAAATAAAGTTAACCCTAAACCGAGATCTATACGCGTTCCACAATGTTATGAAAGAAATCTCTCACAGTTATTGATTTCCATTCTACCGCATTCTTTCTCCAATTGTTTGTCATACAAAATCTATATCAAAATTGTTTCTTTATCCGTCCGCTGCACCATTCAAATGGCGGCCACAACTGGGGTCGATGTAAGGTATAAAATCCATCTACACGGCCTTCGTCTGCATGCCGCAAAACTGAGTTCTTGTGTGTGGAGTTCCATAGTTAGCAGAGCAAAAAAGATGAAGGAATCAGTGCTTGGCCCGAGTTTTCATCGGCGCGATGCAAAACAGTGCGGATGTGGAGCCTTGTTCCGTTGGTTTCTCATCGCATTGTGCTTTTGCACCGTGCTTCTGCCTTATCTCCATCTTCCAAATTGTAAGTCCATCTGTGCATCTCATGTTGCATACGTTCACGCTTATGTTTTGCAAGTTTTCAACAACTATTTAGCCCCCACCCCCAAAACCCTAAATTTTTTGTAGTGATTCTTTTCTCCATACTGACATGGGAAATTTTCTTTGGAAAAACGATCACACCGTCGTACTTTGTACAAGTACTTGGTACAACTGTTTGTACACAAAGTACAATCACACGTACAATGTTTCGTTGAGTACGCCATTAGCGAAAACAATAGAGCAACCTTTTGTTTCGTGTTATTAGGATTCACTATACAGGGGCAAGCCTTGCTTGCTCCATTGTGACAAGTGAGAACGCCGAGTGCCGACACTGTCTCCTTGTGATAACAAGGACAAGGATGTAGTCGCAAGAATTTTGTACACTTCAGTTAGTCTCATTACCTCTTTACAATTATGATGGTTCTGCAGGTAATTTGCCGTTATCAATCCTTGGACAAAAGGTGCCGATCATGACCACCAAGGAAACGAGCAAACTCCAGCAGTTTTATAACGGTAAGTATACATCCTAACTCATTCTTAACATGAACTACGTACATAAGTAGTTGATGCATGTGCACCTCAAACACCAAAATCTTTTAAATTTTTTTGGAAAAATTAAGAGCGTCGAAATATATAATGATACCATTCATATCAAAGAGGGATATTGCGATCCAAATTTACATGACAAAAAATTGAACGTTAGCAAAATCATAATTAATTAACTGTTGTTAGCATAAGCACTCACTTAATGAGATCCCTGATGATATGGAATTAGTGATAGTTTATGCAGAAAAAGTAGGGAAGAGGAAGGTATTTTGCAAGTAGTAGAAGAGATGTAAATGATTAGGGAAGTTATAGATGGATTAGAGATGGAGTGAGATTGAGGTGGGCAGCGGCCGGGCTCAAAAGTAAAAAAGTATTTGGATTTTAAGTTTATATCTATCTATTACTCAAATAATGAGTAGTAAATTTTTCAGAGATGAGGAAAATGATGTCAAGAAATTATATATAAAAAAAATGATCAATAGAAAGTTTAGCCGGCTCTCCCTTAATAATAGTATTGATTATCGTGCGTCATAAAATGTCTATTCTTGGTTTTGGCACGATTATGAACTTAAATTTACTATGTCAACAAATCTTGGTAACTTTAATGTACGAGTTCTGACTCTCTGAAACTGAATTCTTTTAAAGCGATCAGCACTTTAGTGAACATGCTGCATTGCAAAATAGCCGCAATTCCATTATTGGTATGGGATTTAAAGATGTTGGGATCTTCATGTATATATCTAATTAACTCCATTTATGCAACTATCACTTAGATCAATTGGTAAAGCGGTCACACACTTGTCCTCATATATCTGATGTGTAGTTGTTACCACTTCCACCAGATATGAAACTCAAGGAAGCCAAACCATCTTGCGATTTCTCGGAACCAGTGTCAGACATCTGCGAGACGAATGGAGACGCAAGGATTGATGGGAATTCAGCAACCATTTTTGTTGCAACAAGTCCCTCGGGTGCTTATGCTGACAACAGTTCCTGGAATATAAGGCCTTATGGTCGAAAGGGCGATGAAATTGCAATGGGGAAAGTTAGGAGGTTTATGATAAAGGCAACCAGTGTTTATGAAGACTTGCCTCATTGTAGACAGACTCATGATGTTCCCGCAATCCTTTTTTCGGGTGGAGGATACAGCGGAAACCATTTCCATTCCTTTACAGATGTTTTGATTCCGCTCTTTTTAACTTCGCGGGAGTTCAATGGGGAAGTGCAGTTTCTAGTGTCAGATTTTTGCCCTTCTTGGACTAGTAAGTATCGCATAGTAATTGAGAAGTTGTCAAGGTACGAGACCATAGACATTGATAAACAAGAGGGAGTCCACTGCTTCCCGAACATAATTGTTGGTCTAAAACACCACAAGGAGTTCAATATCGATCCTGCAAAGTCTCGGTATTCGATGAAAGACTTCAGGCAATTTTTAAGAGGAGCGTATTCATTAAAGAGAGAAACAGCAATCAAACTGAGAAATGGAGAAGCAGAAAAGCCTCGGCTTCTTATGATCACAAGAAGGAGAACTCGGGCCTTTATGAACGAAGCTGAGATCACTAATATGGCTCGAAGTTTAGGGTACAGTGTGATTCTCACAGAGCCAGACGCGGATCTATCGCGCTTTGCCCACTTGGTGAACTCTTGTGATGTGATGATGGGAGTGCATGGGGCTGGTTTAACCAACATGGTTTTCCTACCCGAAAATGCAGTTTTGATTCAAGTGGTTCCATTTGGGAGGATGGAGTGGATCGCAAGAACTGACTTTGGAGAGCCTTCGAAGGATATGGACTTAAGGTACTTGGAATACAAGATAAACGCAGAAGAGAGCTCTTTAATACAACAATATCCTCTTGACCATGAAATTTTTAGGGAACCTTATACAATCCAAAAGAATGGATGGGCTGCTTTTAGCTCTGTATATTTAGAGAAACAAAACGTGAAGCTTGATGTGGAAAGGTTTAGTGCAGTTTTGTTAGAAGCCTTTCAACTTTTACAAGCATAACTTAGTTCATTTTACACAGGAGACACATTGTCCGCAGGAGTCCTTTTTTTTTTTTCCTTAATTTTTATAGCAATATGTGGAACCAAATGGGCTTTGTCCCTTTTTTGTCCGGTTATACATTCTCTTCATTTATTTGATTTAAGAGTTACTTCTATTTGTTGAATGAAATTAAGGTGATTTTATTGGGGTTGCTAACACTTCGCAACATTTCTTCTTTTTACGGTTGCCATTTATCGTAATCGCTAAAAGTACCATTTGATGCCAAGGAAAGCGGGTTCGTATCTACGCGGAGGTGCCACAAAGGCTACAGTCCGAGTCAGCTTCCAAGTATGCAAAGTGAGAGACAGTAAGGGCAGAGTAAGGGCTGAGAGTAAGGCTCTCCAGACAGGCCGTGAGGACTGGCAGTACTGCGCAGACATGGCGGCGACGAACAGAGCCGGCAGTCGACAATCCAAGCTAGGGTCCAAGTCAGGGATGCAGCGTAAGAGGTCCGATGTCAGAAGTCCAAATGTGTTTCTATTTCTAGAATTCCAGAGAGAATGGATTTTAGAGAGAGAAATTGAAAATACCAAATGAGAGAGAGAATAACTTAAATGAGTCCCAAAGTCCACTATTTATAGGCAAAAGTGTGCCTGCGTCATCAATGTATCATCAGCTGATATGTGTCGTACCCTGGGAGTGACACGTCACCAACGGGTCCACAAATATCGGGTCTCCGTCGGATTGCAGGTTCCCAAATCCGCACTGCCCTGCCCACACAGCATCTCTCTACATGTCTGAGAAGACTGACCACACCGCGGTAGCATGATCAAAGTAAGCCCGTTGCCCCAGCCACCGTTCCAAGCCCTTATTGAATCCCACAAGGTGCGTCAAGAGATGCGCAGAGGACCCAAGAGCGGTAAGGGTTGCCCATGTAGCCAACTGCCAGGCGGACTAGGCGCGATGCCCTCCAAAGACCTGCTCCCGTCCCGGGGGTCATCGTCTTGGGGGCGCCGACAATCACCGGTAACATGAGTAGACATGGTCGTAGCTCAGTACCTAGTGTCATGCAAGTCACCCCAGACGGCGAAAGCTTTGTGGTAACGAGCCTATTCCGCTGCGAAGGGTCAACGAACGGAGCCCCCCGAAATGAAGACAGCGATGGCTTTGTGGTAACGAGCCCATCCCGTGTTGGCAATGACTTTGTGGTAACGAGTCCATCCCGCTGTGGAGGGTCCTCGTGCCAGAACACTACGAGCAGAGCCCCCCGGAATGATGTAATATGATTGTGGCGCATGGGCGCGGTGCCTACAGCATGAGACATTGATTGTGGAGCATGGTCGTGGCGACGATCGTCGCGAGACAATACCTGGTCTCGTGGCACTTATCATGGAAGTGGCACGGCGCATGGGCGTGTGAGAGTGCAGTGCACGGGCGCCGGCGACGGGGGTCGCGGAGACAGCAGGCGGGTGCAAACAACGAAGGTGTGAAGACAGTGCACAGGCGTGGGCGACGGGTGTCGCGGAGACGGCGCACGGGCGACGGGAGTCCTCGAGCTATTGCTCAGATGCAGGCAACGAAGGTCGCGGAGATGGGCGTCCGGGCGACGGGGGTTGCAGAGATGATGTCCGGACGACAAGGGACGGGAGTCGTGGAGCCGGCGTGCGGGTGACAGTGACGGGTGCCGTGAAGCCGGCGCTCGGCCACAGGCGACGAGAGTCGCGGCGATGGCGCGCGACCACGGACAACGGGCGCCGTGAAGCCGGTTTGCGGGCAACGGTGGTCGTCGCGAAGTGAGTGAGGTGATGGCGCGCGGGCGTGGAGTAGCGTCGCGGACGGCACGGCTACAGGCGACGAGTGTCGCGAGGTCTGCGCGCGAGCGACAGCGGACGTCGCGCGACCACAGGTGACGGGCACCGCGAAGCCAGTGCGTGGGCGACGGCGAGCGTTACATGGACAGCGCGCGGCGACGAGTGACGGTCGTCGTGGCGACGAGCGGCGGTCGTCGCAACAACGGAGCGCAGCGGCGAGAGACGGTGATCACGACTACGGCGCGCGACCGCGAACGACGGTCGTCGGTCGTCAAGGTAGGTGGCCGACCCCCTTAAGGGGGAAGGCACGCCAAGGTTGTTTCACGAGCAGTTCACGTGACTTGAACCTGCGTCGCTTTGACCCGCTTGTGAGCGTTAAAAAGTTGACCGTTGAATGTGCCGACATGTCATGAGAATTGGGACCCCCAGTGAGCCTATAAGTGTAGCCAAGATAGGTTGGGAACACCATTTAACAAAGGCTTTAGGTACCGTGGCGCGGCCATCATTATGGTCACCACAACAAGCGAGACCCGAGGGGCTTGGATTGTTACTAATAATCGTTACCGACGTAGGAATCATTGTGATATCCTCGGTAATGTCTTCCATGTTACATCTCACTCCTGTTCTTGAGATATATAGCTGGTATGATGTCTACTGATACTTCCATGTTAATCCGGAGTCAGTAGGCAATGCAATAACTTTTCTGGTACTACGTACGTAGGCAATGCAGTAACATATGAAAGTGTAATGAGTGAAAGTGTAATGAGTGAAAGTGTAATAAAGAAATGGAGTGTAACTCGTGTAAACATGAATGCACATTGTAGATAAACTCCCTAAATAACGTATACCAAACTATAATTAATTTCATTAAAAGCAAACTTGTAAGCCTGAATGGGGGTGGAATTTTAGGTTCCTAAGTTTAGAGTTTGACCTTTTTAACAGAGCCAAACTATGACGAACATCACCATATCCTCCCGAATTTTTTGTTGGCATCGGCAGAAAAAGCTCGTATATGGAACCTTTGTTGGTTGCTTGATCATCGCTTTGTGCTATTCCATCGTGTTTAAGCCTTATTCCGGTTTTCTTCCGGTCCCTAAATCCTTCATGTACTTGTGTTCTTTATGTTAATTAGAACTGCATAACTTCTTAGAAAGCTTCTTTAGGCATTTATCTGCACGTTATCCAGATTTAAATCACATTTGAAATATTTTTGATTCCTTTGACTTGGTACTAGGTTGTGTGAAAGCGTAACAATGAATATTTGTTCATTTCCATTATTTCTATAGTGAATTCACGGTTGTCAATGGCAGTTGGTCTCGACTTGCTGATGGCAACCAAGGAAGCAATCCAGGCCCTGAAATTGTGGAAACAGCCTATTGCACCATTCTGAACATGGAACAAACTGTTTATCAACTGTTTTTCAAAGTTTCATTCTTTTTTTGTGTAAAGTTCAACTCTTCATTTCTGCAGATGGCATTGTGTGATAACTAATTCCTATGCACATTCTCATATTAGGAGAGTGTGAAGCCAAAAGCATTCACTTTATATAGATAAAGTTCAGAAAGCATATCTAATTTCTCACCATGATCAAGCCGAATTGCGTGTCATCTTCTGTTTTCTTCTTCTAGCAGATATCATAATCAAGCGAAGCCAATTTGCACTGTATTCACTACATCTGAACCAAGATCAGATGTTTGCGAGATGAGTGGAGACATAAGGATTCAAGGGAATTCCTTCACGATTTTCGCTGCTCTGGATCGATCCAAAAATTTGGTGCGAAACAATAGCTCATGGAGTATAAGGCCTTACGCTCAAAAAGGAGACGAAAATGCAATGAAATGGGTTAGAAAATTCACAATTAAGACGTCAGTGGTTCGCACAGACATGCCTAACTGTACGCAAAGTCAGAGTGTTCCCGCCATTGTTTTTTCTTCAGGAGGTTATGCTCTAAACCACTACCACGACTTCAGCGATTTAGTGATTCCAGTCTTTCTAACTTCTCGACAGTTTAATGGCGAAGTACGGTTTCTTATTGCCAACAAGCGTTCTTTGTGGACTAATAAGTTTCGAGAAGTACTGCGAAACCTGTCAAGGTATGACATTATCGATATTGACAAAGAAGATGGAGTTCACTGCTTCCCAAGCATGATTGTTGGCCTCAAACAGCACAAACAGCTCGGCATTGATCCTTCAATGTCTGCATATTCCATGAAAGACTTCCGGAGTTTCATCACATATGTGTACTCCTTGAATAGAGTAACCGCAACTAATCAAAAAGATGGTGAAAAGTATAAAAAGCCTTGCCTTCTTATCATCTCGAGAAGGAAAAGTCGATCGATTATCAATGAAGCTGAAATCGCGGATATGGCCCGAGGGTTGGGGTACGAAATCGTGGTTACCGAGGGGGAGCCAAACGTTCCACGGTTGGCGAAATTGGTGAATTCATGTGATGTGATGATGGGAGTGCACGGGGCTGGCCTAACCAACATGGTGTTCTTACCCGAAAGCGCTGTTGTGATACAAGTAATTCCCTGGGGTATACGGGAACGAATTGCGAGAACTTTCTATGGAGAGCCTGAGAAGGATATGAACATAAGTTACTTGGAGTACAAGATCAGAGAAGGAGAAAGCTCTTTGATACATGAATACCCACTTGACCATGAAGTTTTCAGGGACCCCCTTTCAGTAATGAAGAAGGGGTGGGGTGCCTTTAGGTCAGTGTATTTAGAGAAACAAAACATAAAGCTTGATGCTGGTAGATTTAGGGGAACTTTGTTGGAAGCCCTTCACCTTCTCCGCATGTAGAGTTTGTATAAAAACTATTGGCCGGATGAAAGTTTCTGCTCAAAAGTTTTTCTTCTTTTTTTCAAAGAAATTCAGAATTACGCTAAGCTGAGCAATATAAACATGATAAAGTACATATTAGAACGGAAGTGACGAGGACTAGGTCGCTCTTTCTAAATGATATGATTCCCGCCTCTACGGATAACCACAGATTTATTTTAATGGTCATTTTGTTTGTCTTTTACAATTTTTCTCCTACTATTCCAGTTTTTGTTTCCAACTGCCAAAGATTAATTACTAAATTTCTTCGCAAGAACTAAATTTCAGAATTAACTTAAGGGAACTTATTTCTATTTCTAGTGGCCATATTTACATATAATCTTAGCCTCCTAACTTACCATAAAAGATTTTTGTCGTACCATGTCCAAGATCGTAATTTCTTTGTGATTTTCATCGCTAAGGCTGTGTTTGAAACTCATTCCAAGTTATTATTTTTAGGGAAAAAAAATCAAAACCTCTTTGAGCTTTTTTTTTTCTTCACAAAACTGGTGGGTTGTTTGATACAGTTTTACGTAATTGGTTTTCACTTTTTCACTACAAGAAAAAGTGGATTTAGCGACGGACTTTTAGCGACGGAAGATATTCCGTCACTAAAAGGAATTTTCAGCGACGGTAATAACCGTCGGTAAAAATCGGTCGTTAAACAGTTTTACCGACGGATACTTCCGTCGATACGGATACTTCCGTCGATAAAGGATTTTCCAATGGACTTTTACTGACGGTCTTTGACCGACAGATAAAACCGTCGCTAAATATATTAGAGAATTTAATAATTTTTGATGATTTTTTAAAAACATTTAAGCGACGGAATATTACCGTCGCTAAAAAGTGAGTCGGTAAAAATGGACTTTTACCAACGGAGTCGTCCCGTCGCTAAAAATCCCGCTTAAATATCAGATCTCATCTTTTTCCTTTCTTTCTCCCGTTTCTCTCTCTATCTCTCTCTTAATTATAATCTCTTACCACCAGCATTCTTACTCCGGCGACCTCTCTACGGTAACCCACCTCTGGCACCCCTTCGACGACACTCTCGTCTTCCCCCTGACGCCGCGCCACCTCCAGCATTGTAGTCTGCAGCAACTCCGGCCAGATCTAGCGTAGGTTGCCTACTGGAATTGAGCTTCGTCCAACTCCGACCAACTCCGGTAAGTATCGAATTGTTTTTGATCTCATGCCATCGGAACTGGGTTATCATCGAGTCCTTTGTTGATTGCACTTTCGGCTTCTCAGATCTGGCTCTGGGTTTCTTCTAGGCATTTTACAGTGTGATGTGTATATATATCTGCTGGACTTGCGTATGCAAACTATATGAGCCTTTAACATGACACTGTTTTTGTTGATGTACTGTTCCAATTGCTAATCAATTTGTTTACCACAAATTGGGTGCAAAGCTTAACTGTTCCACTCTTCCCTTAACTGCAGAAATAAAAGAATACGGCCAATTGATATACATTTGCTAGTACACTCTAAAACTACACTATTCATTTGAGTGAGGATGCAGTGGGTGGGTAGATTCTTGGAGTGGTTTTATCATTTCATGGGAGCGGTGTTTCAGAATTATACATATCTATAACAAAGGAGACATTATGCTTAGTAGTGTAGCGGAGATGCTGATGATCGGGTGGATGGGTAAAATAAGAGTAGCCAATAGAAAATCAACACACAAGTGAGATGGTAGAAGTAGCACCAATATAATTTGACTGCTTATATGCAACAAGAGAAGACATATTAACGCGTGTTCTGTTGACATTATCAAAATAGGAATAAATGTTTATTCTAAGACTTTAACAGGGTAGCAATATCACCTATTCTGCTGGATCATGCAATGGCTTATGGGATCTTCAACACTGAACCCTAAATTGAATGCCCCAAATCAACCGAACCCTAAATTGAATCAATAGAACCTCTAAATTGAACCCTAAATTGAAGTAATTAAACCCTAAATTGAATGTCCTAATCGAATCGAACCCTAATTAAACTAATTGAACCCCTAATTGAATGTCCTAATCCAACCGAACCCTAAATTGAACTAATTGAACCCTAAATTAAATGCCCCAAATCAACCGAACCCTAAATTGAATCAATAGAACCTCCTAATTGACCCTAAATTGAATGCCATAGTTGAATCGAACCCTAAATTAAACTAATTGAACCCTAAATTGATTGCCCTAATACAACCGAACTCTAAATTGAACTAATTGAACCCTAAATTGAATGCCCCAAATCAACCGAACCCTAAATTGAATCAATAGAACCCTCTAATTGAACCCTAAATTGAAGGCCCTAATCGAATCGAACCCTAAATTAAACTAATTAAACTCCTAATTGAACCCTAAATTGAATGCACTAATCCAACCTAACCCTAAATTGAACTAATTGAACCCTAAATTGAATGCCCCAAATCAACCGAACCCTAAATTGAATCAATAGAACCCCCTAATTGAACCCTAAATTGAAGTAACTGAACCCTAATTAAACCCTAAATTGAATGCCCTAATCGAACCAAACCCTAAATTAAACTAATTGAACCCCTAATTGAACCCTAAATTGAATGCCCTAATACAATCGAACCCTAAATTGAAATAATTCAAGCGCATCGGATATGTGCATTTTGAACAATTTTTTTTCCATTTGAACATTGATCATTTGTTTGATAATTTTAGGTTGTTAATTGTGCATTTGAGAATTGTGATTATTGATCGATGATTTTAGGTTGTTAATTGATGATTTTAGGTTATTAGCTGTGCATTTGAAGTAATTGCGATTATTAATTGATGATTTTAGGTTGTTAATTGATGATTTTAGATTGTTAATTGTGCATTGAGCATTTAAGATATTGAGATTATTGACAGAGGATGGGACCCAATTGAATTGAATGTGTGATTTTTGTTAATTTTTATTGCATTGAGCATTTGAGAATTGAGATTGTTGACAAAGGATGGGACCCAATTGGATTGAGATACCTGTTAGTTAGCGCAGACACGGACACCACGTCTGATCGACGGTGTCCGACATTTAAAAAACAAATTAACGTATGCCGATGTGTCTGGAGGTGCGTGTCGGTGGGCGTTGGACACGTGTCCGGAGGCGTCGAACACGTGTCCAGAGGAGTCGGACACGTGTCGGTATGTGTCGGACACGTGTCCGGAGCTGTCAGACACGTATCGGACACCATATCGACACTCTATATGAGGTGTCGGAATTGAGGTTGTTGACGGAGGATGAGACCCAATTGGATTGAAATACCTCTTAGTTAGCACAGACACGGACACCACGTCTGATCGACGGTGTCCGACATTTAAAAAATAAATTAACGTATGCCGTTGTGTCTGGAGGTGCGTGTCGGTGGGCGACGGACACGTGTCCGGAGGCGTCGCACACGTGTCCAGAAGAGTCGGACACGTGTCGGTATGTGTCGGACACGTGTCCGGAGGTGTCAGACACGAATCGGACACCATATCGACACCCTATATGAGGTGTCAGAATTGAGGTTGTTGATGGAGGATGGGACCCGATTGGATTGAGATACCTGTTAGTTAGCTCTCAAGGGATTGTAGATGTCAATGTCAAGTCAAGACTTGCATCAGACGAGCCCTTTGTGTTTGCTAGTCAAGCTGTACAAGTCTTTTACGCGGAGGACGTCGCCAATCCCAAATCTCATTGGTATACAATTATTAAGTCCAAGAAATTGCCCGTGACATATGACAGTGAGCTAAACTCCTTTCAAGCCGACCAACCACCTGTCTTGTTCCCTGTTGAGGTCAACAACGAGGAAGACAGTCTTCCTCTTCCAACAACACTTCATGAAGGAGAAGAAGTCGTAGATGATAACGCGGAAGACGTGGAAAGTGTTGGAGATGATGTGACCGAGTCTACTGATGAAGATGATGAATTAGAAGATGAAGAGGACGACGAGTCCCATGAAGAAGAGAACGACGAAGAAAGTGATGAAGATGATGATGATTCTCAAACTGAAAATGATTGAGTTGTAATGTTGTAACAAACCGGGGAAAAAATGTAGTAACATTTTAGAACTTGGTTCATATTGATGTGTTTTTGCACCTCCGTTCATATATATATAGTGCCGATGATGATTTCTGCAAAATTATTGTTTTTAATGTGTTCATGTATTTGTAATTTATCTATACGAAGTCAGATATTGATAGGATACGGTCTATTCGTGGCCGGGTTGGACGCCGAGCTGCTTCTGAGCTGCTTCCTCCCCGGTGGGACCTACCTCGTCATTGCCCACTGATGACGAGGCACAAAGTGATCGTGGACAACAGATGGGCCCCAGCCGTCGCCGTCGCCCCAGCCCGACGTAGATTCATCCCACACACGCGTTGATTCTCCTTCTTCCGTGGGTTCTACAACAGGTATAGTTGATAACGGTGTTTAGTACATTTTCGCTAGCCTTATATTTAAAGTATATTTAAACTGTATTAATGTCTGTGTTTTGTAGGATCTCGACGAGGCCGTGGTCCGACACGCGGGGTACGCATCGACCCCCAGCGTAAACAGAGAGTTACGCTCACCCCGGAGGGCCTGTAAGTAAAAAAAAATCACATCATGCCTTATATTTAAAATTTTGGGGTGTTAATTTATATTTGAAATGTATTAATTTATTTATTTACTTCTTTGGTAGGATCCTGGAGAATCAGGCGAGGACGAAGATCGGCGTTCTTGTGAAGGGCCGATTCTTCGAGCCACGCCTGTACTGGAAGGATTGGGATGTCGCTGCGAGGAAGTCCCTATGGGAGGAGTGGCTTGTACGGTGAAGTATTTTTTTCAGCGATAGTATTTGTTTAATTAGAGTTTGTTTTCTGTAATTAATTTTTGTTATTGAATGCCTTACAGGAGGGGTTCACGTTTGACTCGCCTGAGCAGCAGGCACTGGGGCAGCAGGCCTTCTTTGCTTACATCGGCAAGAATTACCGCTGATGGCTCCACGACGCAAGGGACCGGACGAAAAAGATGCTGCCCGAAGGTGCCCCGATGACGGAGATGACGAGATATCCCCCACATTGGATATCTCCGACTGTATGGACGGCGATGATAGATCGGTGGGCTGCAGATCTAGGTTGGGACGCCAAGAGTAAGAGCGGGGCGGAGAACAGACAGAATAGAGATCTGACGCACACAGGGGGGGTCGGTGCCACGCGACATCGTCCGACCTAAGAATGCGGTCGAGCACCCGATCTGGAGGATGATGAGGTTGTAGCTCTGACGTATAGTCAGACGCACGTGCAGAAGAAGGACAAGGACGAGGCACAAAGGGCAGGCGACTAAATTTCAGATATTGCCCGACGTATCGATGTGAGTCAATTTGTTTTAGTTGTTAATTTTTTGTCTTTCTATCCTCAATATCTGTTGCGTTAATTAATGCCCTAACATATCTTTATATCATTATTTTTGCAAGCCTCGTATTAACAGCTTAGGGGGTCCGAGGAGCAGTCCGGACAGCCATCAGCGTCCACTAGTACGGCTGCGAGTACCGCGACGTTCAAGCGATGGCTGGATACGCCGGAGGTCGTCAATCGGCCGAAAGGCCGCATACGCGGCCTGCCTAGTCGGACTGCCCGTGCCGTGATAGGAGCTTCATCACCCCCCGCTGCCCCTCCACAGATACCGGCTCCTTGGCATCCGTTGGAAGACGATGAGATCACGCGCATTGCTACGGTGGTGTTGAGGATGATCAAGGAGCAGGATCAGCAGGGTACCGCAGCTGGACATGTCGAGCCGGCTCCGAATCAGCAGGATCCAGATCTGGGACTCGGCAACCCCTGATGAGCTCCTTCTCGTGCCCGGTCCCAGCTTCCCCCCCGGCCCCCGCGCCTGGCTTGTACTTTTCTCCCCTCTCCTAACCTGCTGTATCCGGTTCCCAGCTTGTACATAAATAGTCCTTTTTATGATTAATTATATATATTTATTTGTTTATTGATTATTGTGGGTTGTTGTTGAAGATTGAATTTTTTATTACAGGTTTGGGCATTAGAAAAAAAAAATTTGACTTTTGGCGGCGGATTATATCCGTCGCTAAATATTTTTAATTACTATCAGTTTTTAGCGACAGATTATTCCGTCGCTAAATGTCTTATTTAGCGACGGAATAATCCGTCGCTAAAATATTTATTCGGTCACGAATGTTAAAAAAAGAAATTAAATTAAAATACTTAAAATATAATTAGAGACGGATATTCCGTCGCTAATTAATAAATAAATCCGTCGCAAAAACTTAAATATTAACGACGGATTTGAAAATTTCGTCGCCAAACTATTAGTAACGGGCTTTTATACGAGGGACTTTTAGCGACGGTAAATCCGTCGCTAAATGTTTTAGCGACGGATTTTAGGCTTTTAGCGACGGATTTCCCCGTCGCTAAAAGCCTTTTTCCTTGTAGTGTTTCTTGTTTTCTTCTATTTTTCCTCTCTTCTCTTTTCTATTTTTCCTCACTTCACTTGCCTTTCATTTTTCCAGTATTTGAGAGCTTCTTCTGAACTCATATGTTCAACAACCAGTAGTGCCCCTACCACGACGAACGCATCTCCTCTGCCACCATCCAACTATTGCTGTGGCAGTAACACGCTAGTTTATGAATTAGGGCTTCATTGGTTTAATTGGGGTTTGATTGGATGAATGGTTTGATTGGTTTGGAATTGGATAAATTACACACGGCACCCCTGGGATTTACCCTAAACTACACTCGGCTCTGCCTATTTTTTTTATATTACACTCCGCTCCTTGAGGTTTGTACCCGCATTTCATGGAACTACAAAAATCTGATGGGAACCTTAACTCTGTTAGGAGATTCCCTGACAAATCATTTTTGCTTTTTTTAATACCCAAACTACCCTTCCTTTGTTGAGTCATAATCAAGCTTGTCTTTTTGGGTTTTTAAACATTCAAGAATTTAAATTGTAAAACCAACAATGCATGTTGTAAAACCAACAATTCAAATAGTACAACAAATAATACAGGAACAATTCACATTGCAAGCCCTATCATCAACCAAACTCAACAACATTGCTGCCAACCCCATCAATCCCACCGAGAATTAGCACCACGCCACCAAGCGTACGCTGGCAGCACCCTCCAATCACGACCCACCAACGGCCATCACACTGCCCCGCGCCACCATTTACTGACAGGCCACCACCGTAACCACCACGACCCACCACCCGGCAATACCATCTGACAACACCGCTGGCAATGCCCTACCCGGTAACACCGTGCGGCCACCAAACGATACCCACCAACACCTACTGACAGGCCACCATCGCAACCACTACGATCCACCACCCTACAACATCATCCGGCAACACCGCCGACAACATACCACCCGGTAACACCCTTTGTGTATGTACTTGTGAATGAGTGAGTGAGCGAGAGAGAGAGAGAGATGGGTAGTAGAGACCACACTGCCCCGCCGCGACCCACCACCACCGGTGCACCTACATATAAATCTAGCCCACCGTATTCATGACCACCCACGGCCATCCCGGCACACCCACAACCACCAACGACCACCAATTACAAAACCCAAAGGCCACCATAACCACCGCTCGCCCATCCACATCTAAATCCAGCCCACCCACGACCATTCTGTTACACCCGCGACCACCAACAACCATCAATCAATAAATCGGGATACCTTGCTCCTTGGTGGGGTACACACCGTTGCTCTGGCCTTAAGGTCAGGGGTTCAAGACGTGGTAGAAAGAGGGAGAGGAAGAGGGAAAAAATGACCAATCAAATTTATGAGGGCAAAAATATCTTTTTGCGTCAAACCATTAACACCGTTAGAAAAATTGAGAGTTAGGGAGCGAAGTGTAATAAAAAAAGATAAGCAGAGCCGTGTGTAGTTTATGACAAACCTCAGGAGTGCAACGTGTAATTTACCCTTTGGAATTCACCTATGCAAATCAAATATACTATGGCTAATCGATGAATGAAATGTGACTCGGATTTAAAGGAGTGGTGGTGTCGTGGTGGTGACCAATGTTAGAGGGTTTGGTGTTCGGCGGTATCTGTCAGGCGCGTTGGTGGTTGTTGTGCATGGTTGTTAGTAGCTATGGTGGTTGGCGGTGTTCGTGGGTGTTGGTCACCGGTGGTGGTGGCGACGGTCAGTGGCCATGGTGGTTGGTGATGTTGACAAGTTTGGTGTTTGTGTGAGTTGATTAGTGGTTGTGACAGATCGGCGGTCAGTGATTGTGGTGGTTGATAGTGTTTGTAGTTTAGTCTTTGGGAGTGTTGGTCATTAGTAGTGGTGTTGGTTGCGGTCAATGGGTATGGTAGTTGGCAATACTGGTGGTTTAGTATTCTTGGGTGATAGGTGTTGGTGACGAAAGTTGAAGGGAATAAGAGACTTAAAATGCTTCCAAAAAAAGTTGAAAGGTAGATTTCAAAAAAATATATATATAAATAACCAAAAAATTCTAAAATAGAGTTTTCAAAAACAGCCTTATCTTAAAAACAGGTAGGGGGAAAAAGAAAAAAAAAACTAAAACTATTTGTCAAACATAAGTTTTTTTTTTTTAAACTGAACAAAAACTGATAAACAAAAACTGTTTCAAACGCTACCTAAGATTCTTGGCATATTGGTAGGCTATAAGTGGAAGCTTTTGCTTCATTTTCTTGGGTTGAACCGTTGAAATATACTGTAAGTGACAAGCCTAATTAGGAGTTGTTGCACCAATAATTATTTGAATGGTTGCGAATCGTCTTAAGAGAGTGACCTTGTTCATGCTTTGCCCATGTTGGTTCCTTCTTTATTCAGTTTAAATTGTTTGTGTTATATTAAATTGTTTCTTAAAGATGAGAACAATTTGATATTATTATTTATTGATAATGTCATTCAAAATGTTCTCTTTTAGATTTCTAATTAACTTTGAATGACCTATGGTGCTGCTTGAGTGGTGTTTACTAACCAAAATGATTTCGATTGTTTCTTGTTTAGTACAGAAAGGTAAAGTCAGACATCGACTGTACGAGGACGTGGAGATTGAGATCCATTCTTATACCTAATGGGCTTAGACTTCAGATGAGTTTGTTTTCAGGTTAGATGCCAAACTTTAACATAATATCAGAGAGGATCCCGATCGCCTGCTGTAGCTAGGGTTACAGCAGGCATGTTGTAGCCCCAGCTACAGCCGTCCGATCGGATTAGGTGGGAGATGACGGCTCAGATGAAGCCACGTCATCCTCCTCTTTATTCTCCCAAAAAACACACTGTCGTCTCTCTCTCCAAGCCATACTCTCTCTCTCTACATCCCTCTCTCTCCTCCGAAAATCGAAGGGGCCCAAAATCGCAAGGCTGCCATGGAATAACCTTCATCCACCGGTGACGACACTGTTGGACCGCACATCTTCATAACCGTAAATCACCGGCGTCGAATGTGGGTAGATGAAGAACTCAGATTTTCCGTTTGATAAAAGGAACCAAAAGCCCCAAGAAAAATTTGATAAATTTAGATGAAAAATGAATAATCAAATGTCAAACCAGTAGGTACAATCCTATACAAAACAGAGCCAAATCGGAGCGCTGTACACCGATCTTGAATCTTCAGACTTCATTTCTTCACGGAACCCCGACGGCGTCAACAAATGACTCGACGAACTGAACGCTCTAGGCGTGTCGTCGCCGAAAAGTGGAGGGCGTGGAGGAGGATAGAGAGGGATGTAGATTACGTCGCCGGAAAGTGGATGAGCCGTTGTCGTGTCATCGCCGAAAAGTGGAAGGCGTCGAGGAACCCCCTCGCTGTCCATTTCGGATTTGCACTGCTACCGGCTTCCAGATCTACGCCACGCGGCCATGGGAAAAGCACCATCGCCCGGCCATGGTGACGCCTCGCTACAGCTCCGCCACAAAATCTGAACACCACCCGTTCACTCAGATCCAAGGCGCAACAACCGGCGACAACCGCATCGCCGTCCAAAGCCTCGGCGTCCTGATGACGGATGCTGCTCACTACAAGAAAAGAGAGAATTAGCGACGGACTTTTAGCGACGGACAAAATTCCGTCGCTAAAAGTCCTTTCAGCGACGGATACAACCGTCGATGAAACATCCGTCGTTAAAATGTTTTAACGACGGAAACATCCGTCGTTAAAACATTTTACCGACATATTTTCAGCGACGGTGTTTTACCGACGAAATATACCGTCGTTAAATATTTTATAGGTTTTTTTAATTTTCAATGATTTTAAAAAAAAATATAGGCGACGGAATCATTCCGTCAGTAAAACAAACCGTCGGTGAAAGTAGGGTTTTGCCGACGGACTTTTACCGACGGCTGTGTTCCGTCGGTAAAGGTCTTAAAAAGACCAGATCCACCTGCTTTTCTTTCTCCCGTTTCTCTCTCTCTCTCTCTCTCTCTCTCTCTCTCTCTCTCTCTCTCTCTCTATTAACGCTCACCGGCGATATCTCCTTCGTTTCCACCTCCGTCGCCATCCCCGGCAACCCAGCCCCCGACGTTGGTATAGCCTGCCACCGCCACCGACGCCGCCACTGCCGCCCATCTTCAAAACCGGAGCACCACCGCCGCCACTGCCGCGCCGCCCATCTTCAAAACCTAGAGGTATGTGGGTTGTTTTTCGCTTCATGAAAATTGTAATGATCTTAATAATGAGTAATTGGGTTATTTGAGCGATTGTGGGTTATTTGAGCGATTGTATTTCCTTAGAAGGGATCCCAATCAGAATAGGGGATCATGAAGGGTGGTGATTTGTGAGGTTCAGTTTGGCTTAGTTTAGTAAACTATGAATTACAAACCAAAATTTTTAGTGTAGCACAAAATTTTTAGTTTAGTAAACTATGCACTTGTATTGTTGGTTGAAACTGTAGACTAGAGGTGGTTTGTTTGGTCTGTCAATTTGGTTTGGTTTTGGACAAAGGTTTATTGTTTGCTAGTATTAGTTGATGCTCTAATCCAACCAAACCCTAAACCCTAATTAAATTGAACCCTAAATGAAACTAATTGAACCCCTAATTAAACCCTAAATTGACCGCCCCAATCTAACCGAACCCTAAATTGAATGCCCTAATCCAACCGAACCCTAAATTGAACTAATTGAACCTTAAATTGAATGCCTCAAATCAACCGAACCCTAAATTGAATCAATAGAACCCCCTAATTGAACCCTAAATTGAAGTAATTGAACCCTAAATTGAATGTCCTAATTGAATCGAACCCCAAATTAAACTAATTGAACCCCTAATTAAACCCTAAATTGATTGCCCCAATCTAACCGAACCCTAAATTGAATGCCCTAATCCAACCGAACCCTAAATTGAACTAATTGAACCCTAAATTGAATGCCTCAAATCAACCGAACCCTAAATTGATTCAATAGAACCCCCTAATTGAACCCTAAATTGAAGTAATTGAACCCTAAATTGAATGCCCTAATTGAATCGAACCCTAAATTAAACTAATTGAACCCCTAATTAAACCCTAAATTGATTGCCCCAATCTAACCGAACCCTAATTGAACCCTAAATTGAATGCCCTAATCCAACCGAACCCTAAATTGAACTAATTAAACCCTAAATTGAATGCCTCAAATCAACCGAACCCTAAATTGAATCAATAGAACCCCCTAATTGAACCCTAAATTGAAGTAATTGAACCCTAAATTGAATGCCCTAATCGAACCGAACCCTAAATGAAACTAATTGAACCCTAAATTGAATGCCCTAATACAATCGAACCCTAAATTGAAATAATTCAAGCGCATCGGATATGTGAATTTTGAACAATTATTTTCCATTTGAACATTGATCATTTGTTTGATAATTTTAGGTTGTTAATTGTGCGTTTTAGAATTGTGATTATTGATCGATGATTTTAGGTTATTAGCTGTGCATTTGAAGTAATTGCAATTATTAATTGATGATTTTAGGTTGTTAATTGATGATTTTAGATTGTTAATTGTGCATTGAGCATTTGAGATATTGAGATTATTGACGGAGGATGGGACCCAATTGGATTGAATGTGTGATTTTTGTTAATTTTTATTGCATTGAGCATTGGAGAATTGAGATTGTTGACGGAGGATGGGACCCAATTGGATTGAGATACCTGTTAGTTAGCGCAGACACAGACACCACGTCTGATCGACGGTGTCCGACATTTAAAAACAAATTAACGTATGCCGATGTGTCAGGAGGTGCGTGTCGGTGGGCGTCGGACACGTGTCCGGAGGCGTCGGACACGTGTCCAAAGGCGTCGGACACGTGTCGGTATGTGTCGGACACGTGTCCGGAGGTGTCAGACACGTATCGGACACCATATCGACACCCTACATGAGGTGTCGGAATTGAGGTTGTTGACGGAGGATGAGACCCAATTGGATTGAGATACATGTTAGTTAGCGCAGACACGGACACCACGTTTGATCGACGGTGTCCAGCATTTAAAAAACAAATTAACGTATGCCGATGTGTCTGAAGGTGCGTGTCGGTGGGCGTCGGACACGCGTCGGTATGTGTCGAACACGTGTCTGGAGGTGTCAGACACGTATCGGACACCATATCGACACCCTATATGAGGTGTCGGAATTGAGGTTGTTGAATGTGCATTAAATTTAGGTTAGTTAGGTTAATGCGACATTTTTAGCATGCACCCCCTGGAATCTAATCGTGGCTCCAGCACTGGCTATAATTAGCCATAATTAGTCCTGATTAACAATATTTTAGTAAATCAATTAACCCTAATTAGCTCTAACGAGCCTAATTAGTTTTAATTAACCCTAAGAACCTAATGAAATTCAAATTAGCTGTAATTACCCCAAATTAGCCCAAATGAACCCAATTATGCGCATATTGATTGTAGTTAGCCTAATTAGTCATAATTTGCACTAAAATAACCCAATTACGCCTAATTAGCGCTAGTTAGGACTAATCAACACTACTCGGCACCATCAAAATCCTAATTAGGACTAAATAACCCTAATTAGTCCTAATCAACCCTAATTAGCTATAATTATTCGAAACTAGCCCTCATTAACATTAATTAGCTCTAACATAACCCAATTAAGCCTAATTAGCCCTAATTAGGACTAATCATCACTACTCGGCACAATTAAACCCTAATTAGTCATAATCAACCCTAATTAGCTATAATTATCCGAAACTAGCCCTCATTAACATTAATTAGCCCTAACATAACCCAATTAAGCCTAATTAGCCCTAATTAGGACTAATCATTACTACTCGGCACAATTAAACCCTAATTAGTCATAATCAACCCTAATTAGCTATAATTATCTGAAACTAGCCCTCATTAACATTAATTAGCCCTAACATAACCCAATTAAGCCTAATTAGCCCTAATTAGGACTAATCAGCACTACTCGGCACAATTAAACCCTAATTAGGACTAAATAACTCTAATTAGTCCTAATCAACCCTAGTCAGCTATAATTATCCGAAACTATCCCTCATTAACATTAATTAGCCCTAACATAACCCAATTAAGCCCAATTAGCCCTAATTAGGACTAATCATCACTACTCGGCACAATTAAACCCTAATTAGGACTAAATAACCATAATTAGTCCTAATCAACCCTAATCAGCTATAATTAATAATCGTAATTAACCCTAATAACCCAGTTAGCCCTAATTATCCCTTGTACATCCCATAATTACTCCATGTTGCCCAGAGATGGTTCAATTACTTGTTGTTTACAAACCCTGCCTTCTTTATATTAATTGTTGTTTTGAGAAGTCCATTGGCAACGAGATGGTTCAACTCGTTGCCAACGAGTTCTATTTAATGTGGAATTGGTAACATATGGAACGATCATTCTGCAGTTTTGATATTTCGGAAAGATTCTTGCATATCTTATCAATTTCTGAACACATGCATGCATAGAAACCCTTAGTTCCCGTTCAAAGGTACTCATTACAAAGTAATGCCTTGTAATGAGCCTTTGGATGTCCAGTTTGGACAGTTTGGAAAAGCTAATTGTTTATAAAACAGTGTTTTGACTCATGCTTTATGTTCTATGTCGTGGATATTTGGTACACGTTCTCGTGTGTTTCTCCGGGTGCATACAGATCTGGTGTTCTAACATCCGTCAAACCTTCCTGAGCAAGGTTAGATGAATGTTAGAACACCTAATCGATGTGGTGTACTTGGAGAAATGCGGGGAGGTGCTGCCGAATTTTCCACAGACATGGGACTAAGCATGAGTTATTCACTGTTTTATAAACATGTGCTTTTCTGAATGGGATAGGACCACTACCTGTTCAAGAGTGGAGGGGAAATATGTAGACATGTTGTAACATTCATGCATTGATATTTACATCGGCAATGCCTAATCACTGGTCATTATTGAAGGTGGTATACAGTACGATAATTCAGTCGTCATGTCAGTCGATCGAAGTTGGATGAAAAGGAAGAATGCTGAAGATTTTGAGTGTCGCGTTGACGAATTTCTCGACTTCGCTTATGCGCATCCTGCACATGTTGACCTTGATAAGATAAGGTGTCCGTGCGGTAGATGTGAGTTGTTGCACTGGAGAAAAAGAATTGAAGTAAAATGGCATCTTCGTCGGTACGGTTTTATGGGTGGATACACAAGGTGGACGCAGCACGGGGAAACGATAGTATTGTCGTCCAACCTGGCTAGTCAAACTGAAGTTAGGGAGGAGGCACGATATGATTTCCGAGATATGATTATGGATGCTGGGCATGCTAATGTTGACTGGGGTAACGACAGTCCACAACCGCCGAACGAGGGGGCTCATCAGTTTTATGAGTTGTTGAGAGCTGCGGAAGAGCCGCTGTGGGATGGAGCTCCGAAACACACACGGCTGTCTGCGGTTAGTAGGTTATTACAGTTGAAATCAGACCACGGGCTGAGTGAGAAAGGTTTTAACGAGTTTGTTACCTTCATCAAAGAAATACTGCCCGAAAGTGAAAAGCTACCGCCGTCGTACTATGACGCGAAGAAGATGATGAGGAAACTTGGGTTGAGCTATGACCGGATAGATGCGTGCAATAACGATTGTGTATTATTCTGGAAAGAGAATAAGGATTTGTCATTATGTCCAGTATGTGATCATTCGAGGTATAAACCGGACAAAGGGAAGAAGAAAAACATTGCATGGAAGATATTGCGATATTTTCCGGTCACACCACGGCTTCAGAGAATGTACTACTCCTCCAGTACGGCTGAACATATGAGGGCTCACCGTGAGACTCGCAGCAACGATGCCGATGTGCTGACACACCCAGCTGATGGAGAGGCGTGGAAGGAGTTTGACCGCAGGCATCCAGTCTTTGCTCAGGAAGTTCGGAATGTTAGACTTGGTCTGGCAACCGATGGGTTCAACCCTTTCGGTCAGTCTACCACGCCTTACTCCTGTTGGCCTGTTATTATTGTCCCTTACAACCTTCCACCAGGCATGTGCATGAAGAAGCCGTATATGTTCTTGTCGTTGCTTATTCCGGGGCCGAAGAGTCCCGGTAAGGACATAGATGTGTATTTAAGGCCGTTGATTGATGAGTTAAAACAATTATGGAATCATGGAGTCGAAACATATGATGCATCCCTTAAACAAAATTTTCAGATGAGGGCTGCTTTGATGTGGACTATACATGATTTCCCCGCATTGGGAATGACGTGTGGCTGGAGCACACATGGGAAGCTAGCATGCCCTGCTTGTATGGGCGTGAACCCCGGTCATACGTTAAAGCACGGCGGAAAGGCCTCGTGGTTCGGATGTCACCGTAAGCTTTTGCCACCGGGCCATCAGTTTCGTAGGCAGAAGGATAAATTTGACGGGACAATCGAGCGTGAGGTTGTCACACTGGACTACCCATCTGGTGAAGAAGTACTCTCACACCTGGAGGCACTTGATACTGACATACCACACGGTAAGGGTGTGCCGGATCGGAAGATTGCAGGGTTCGGGAAAGAGCACAACTGGAGAAAATTTGTATCTTCTGGGAGTTAGCCTACTGGAGGACGCTCGTTATCCAAAACAACACGGATGTGATGCATATTGAGAAGAACGTTTTTGATAATGTGTTCAACACAGTGATGAATGTCAAGGGCAAATCGAAAGATCACCTTAAAGCGAGAAGGGATCTACAACAGTTGGGTGTACGCCGTGAATTGCATCCTCGGACAGTCAGTGGGAGGACCATACTTCCGAAAGCACCTTACTGTCTAGACAAGAAACAAGTGGAGAAGGTGATGCCAAGGAAAGTGGGTTCGTACTTACGTGGAGGTGCCACAAAGGCTGCAGTCCGAGTCAGCTTCCAAGTATGTTGATGTGAGACACAGCAAGGGTGGAACAAGGGCAGAGACCAAGGGCTTCCCAAACAGAGCTTGAGGGTGGCAGTGCTGCGAGGGCGATGGCGCGAGATGAATACACGATGACAGTCACAGTCCGATGCTTAGGTCCAGAGTCAAGGTCCTGTATGTTTCTCTCTCTAGGATTCTAGAGTGAGAAAGTGAGAAAGTGAAAATGTGAGAGTGAAGAAGAAGTCTTGAAAATGTCCAACCGTTATCTTCTGTCCAAATGAATTCTCAAGACCTCTATTTATAGAGATTGAGATGATGATGTCATAAACCGACACGTGGCGCTCCCCGGGAGTGACACGTCACCGGGGGGTCCACGGGTGCCGGTGCTCCATGGACTGTCAGATCGCATATTCACCCGGCCTGCCCCGCACAGCGTCGCTCTGTCTGTCAGGAAAGACTGGCTCCCACCGCATCGGTGTGGCCAGAGAACCCCCTTGATCTAGCCTCCAATCCAAGCCCTTGCGGAGTCCCACAGGCCTGGCAGCGGTGGGGAAGACCCGACGCCCAACTGCCAGGTGAACTAGGCGCGATGCCCTCCGAAGACCTGCTCCCGTCTCGGAGTGACCCGGGGTCATAGTCCCTAGGGGTGCCGACGCAAGCCCCCAGTGCCGGAGCACGTAGGCCAGTCACGCAGGCACCCTGACGGAGATAGTGTCCCGGAGGAGTCGCCTATTCCGCAGGCCGAGGTAGCATCCCGGAGGAGCCGTCTACCTGGCCGGCCAAGGTAGCATCCCGGAGGAGCCGTCTACCTGGCAGAAAGAGAGTCTTCGTGCCGGAGCACTTAGAGCTCCCTGGCAAAGATAGTGTCCCGGAGGAGTCGCCTATCCCCGCGGGTGAGTCCTTATGCCGGAGCACTTGGAGCGAGTCAAGGTAGCATCCCGGAGGAGCCGTCTACCCGACTAGCCGAGGTAGCATCCGGAGGAGCCGTCTACCTGGCGGAAGGGGAGTTGAAGAGCTCCCTGGCAGAGATAGTGTCCCGGAGGAGTCGCCTATCCCCGCGGGTGAGTCCTTATGCCGGAGCACTCGGAGCATGTCAAGGTAGCATCCCGGAGGAGCCGTCTACCCGACTGGCCGAGGTAGCATCCCGGAGGAGCCGTCTACCTGGCGGAAGGGGAGTTGAAGAGCTCCCTGGCAGAGATAGTGTCCCGGAGGAGTCGCCTATCCCCGCGGGTGAGTCCTTGTGCCGGAGCACTCGGAGCATGTCAAGGTAGCATCCTGGAGGAGCCGTCTACCCGACTGGCCGAGGTAGCATCCCGGAGGAGCCGTCTACCTGGCGGAAGGGGAGTTGAAGAGCTCCCTGGCAGAGATAGTGTCCCGGAGGAGTCGCCTATCCCCGCGGGTGAGTCCTTATGCCGGAGCACTCGGAGCGAGTCAAGGTAGCATCCCGGAGGAGCTGTCTACCCGACTGGCCGAGGTAGCATCCCGGAGGAGCCGTCTACCTGGCGAAAGGGGAGTTGAAGAGCTCCCTGGCAGAGATAGTGTCCCAGAGGAGTCGCCTATCCCCGCGGGATGATGTATACTCCGGAGAGTGGGTTGAAGCATGTTCCATGACCAAGGCAAGGTGCGCATGGTGTGATGAATGAGTGTGGTGCCCGGGGGCATGATGATATGATTGTGGCGCATGGGCGCGATGAAGTGAGTAAGGTGTCGGGAGCACGTCTATGTCAATGGCGCGGCGCATGGGCGCGACGGAGTGCGTAAGGTGCCGGGGGCATGTTTGTGTCAATGGTGGCGCATGGGCGCGACAGAGTGCGTAAGGTGCCGGGGGTACGTTGGTGTCAATGGTGGCGCATGGGCGCGACAGAATGCTTATAGTGCCGGGGGCACGGTAGTGTGACAAAGAGCCTAGGGGCACGGCTGTATCAGCGGCGCGGCGCACGGGCACGACGAAGTGTTGGAGCGTGATGCCAGGACATCGGGTGACGGGGTCACGGAGTGACGCCCGGGCGACTGGGGTCGCAAAGTGAAGTCTGGGCGACGTGGTCGCGGAGATGATGTTCGGACGACGGGCGACGGGGGTCGCAAAGTTGACGTCCGGACGACGGGCAACGGGGGTCGCGGAGTTGACGTCCGGACGACGGGCGACGGGCGTCGCGGAGTTGACGTCCGGACGACGGGGGACGGGGGTCGCGGAGTTGACGTCCGGACGACGGGCGACGGGGGTCGCGGTGTTGACGTCCGGACGACGGGCGTCGCGGAGTTGACGTCCGGACGACGGGCGACGGGGGTCGCGGAGTTGACGCCCGGACGACGGGCGACGGGCGTCGCGGAGTTTACGTCCGGACGACGAGCGACGGGGGTCGCGGAGTTGACGTCCGGGCGACGGGCGTCGCGGAGGATGCAAGGCCTCTTGAAGAGAAGTGAAAGTGTTAAGTATGGAGACCAAAGGCCAACCCTTCGGGGAAGGCCAAGGCCAACCTCAAGGGGAGGCCGAGGCCGACCCTCAAGGGGAGGCCGAGGCCGACCCCCATGGGGAGGCCGAGGCCGACCCCAATGGGGAGGCCGAGGCCGACCCCAATGGGGAGGCCGAGGCCGACCCCAATGGGGAGGCCGAGGCCGACCCCAATGGGGAGGCCGAGGCCGACCCCAAGGGGGAGGCCGAGGCCGACCCCAAGGGGAAGGCCAAGGCCGAGGCCGACCCCAAGGGGGAGGCCAAGGCCAACTTCCTTGGGCAAGTGTCATGGCGCATCGACGGGCGACGGGCGAAGTGCGACGATCGAAGCGTCATGAGGCTTGGTCACGTTCCTTGAGCGTGCATGCTTTGACCGGTTGTGAGCGTTGAAAATGTCTGTTGCTTGTGCGGACGTGTCATGCAAAATGGGACCGTAGTGGGCCTTTGGGTACGACCAGAATAGGTTGGGAACAGAAGGTCTGTCAGTGGGTTAAGAATTTGAAGCTTCCGGATGGGTTTGCGTCCAACATATCTCGTTGTTGCAATGTATCGGAATGCAAGTTCCAAGGGATGAAGAGTCACGACTGCCACGTATTCATGGAGAGATTCATTCCTATTGCCTTCCGGGGACTGTTGCCACGGGTTGTTTGCGAGACTTTGACTGAATTATCTCATTTCTTTCGAGATATATGCTCTTCTACGATCCGGGTGAGTAACATGGAAGTGCTTGAGAAGAACATTATGGTGACGATTTACAAGCTGGAGAAAATCTTCCCACCTTCGTTCTTTGATTCAATGAAGCATCTGCCTGTTCACTTGGCATATGAAGCTAAGATGGGTGGACCCGTGCAATATCGGTGGATGTATCCCTTCGAGAGGTAATCCTTAAATTGTTATAGTTGTTCGTTGATACTTAATGCGACATCTGTTATCATTGATATTCCACCTAACTCGGGTTGAGGGCTCAATTGCGGAGGCTTACGTAATGGAAGAACTTGTAAACTTTTGTAGTCAATATTTCGGGCCTAATGTTGGTACGAGGTTAAATCAACTAGGCCGAAATGATCCCGGAGCAAGCACAAATTTGGAAGGGCAATTGTCAATATTCAAGCAGTCAGGTAGTCCGTTCGGCCGAACGTATACTCGATGGCTAACAGATGAAGAGTACAGTGCTGCAACAATATATGCCATTCTAAATTGCGATGAAGTTTCGGCATTCGTTGAGTAAGTTAAAGTCTTAATTCACTTACATTGCTGTACATAATTGAAAGTGTGTGTTAAGCGAGTCAAATGCATATTGGTTTGCAGTGAGTTCGATGCGGAATCTTTAATCACTGATCCCGCTGGACTTGAATCTCATCGGAAATCACAATTTGTACAGTGGTTCAAAATCCGTGTAAGATTATTTAACGAAATTATATTATGTGTTATATACAGTTCTGTGGCCAATTAGTATACTGATTTATCCTTAATTTTTACCGTCATCTACAATAGGTTCAGTCAATGGATAGACCAGTGGCCTCCTGCTTGAAATTACTAGCCGAATGCCCTAACAAACAAACATCCTGTTACGGAGGCTATTTCATCAACAGGTTTAACGTAAAAGATGATGACCGAACAAAACAAACCCAAAACAGTGGAGTCTTGGTCAACGGCGACTGTTATGCCGAGAATTGCATGGATTTTTACGGAGAGCTAGATGAGATTGTTGAGCTAACATATCTGGGTTCCCAAAACCGCCTGGTAATGTTCAAGTGTACGTGGTTCGATGTCACATGCAGTAGAGGAATCCGTGTTAGCTCTCAAGGGATTGTAGATGTCAATGTCAAGTCAAGACTTGCATCAGACGAGCCATTTGTGTTTGCTAGTCAAGCTGTACAAGTCTTTTACGCGGAGGACGTCGCCAATCCCAAATCTCATTGGTATACAACTATCAAGTCCAAGAAATTGCCCGTGACATATGACAGTGAGCTAGACTCCTTTCAAGCCGACCAACCACGTGTCTTGTTCCCTGTTGAGGTCAACAACGAGGAGGACGATCTTCCTCTTCCAACAACACTTCTTGTGGGAGAAGAAGTCGTAGATGATGACGCGAAAGATGTTGAAAGTGTTGGAGATGATGTGACCGAGTCTACTGATGAAGAGGATGAATTAGAAGATGAAGAGGACGACGAGGAAAGTGATGAAGATGATTCGCAAACTGAAAATGATTGACTTGTAATGTTGTAACATCACGGGAAAAATGTAGTAACATTTTAGAACTTGGTGTTTATTGATGTGTTTTTGCACATCCGTTCATATATATATATATATAGTGCCGATGATGATTTATGCCTAAATTATTGTTTTTCACGTGTTAATGTCTTTGTATATAATCTATATGAAGTCAGATATGGATAGGATACGGGCTATTCGTGGCCGGGCTGGACGCCGAGCTGCTTCCTCCCCGGTTGGTCCCACCTCGTCATTGCCTACTGATGACGAGGCACAGAGTGATCGCGGACAGCCATCGGGGGCCCAGCCCCAGCCGTCGCCGTCACCGTCGCCCCAGCCGTCGCCGTCGCCCCAGCCCCAGCCGTCGCCCCAGCCCCAGCTCGAGCCGTCGCCCCAGCCCGACGCAGATTCATCCCACACGCGCGTGCATTCTCCATCTTCCGTGGGTTCTACCTCAGGTATAGATGATAACGGTGTTTCGTACATTTTCGCTAGCCTTATATTTGAACTGTATTAATGTCTGTGTTTTGTAGGATCTCGACGAGGCCGTGGTCCGACACGCGGGGTACGCATCGACCCCCAGCGTAAACAGAGAGTTACGCTCACGCAAGAGGGCCTGTAAGTACTAAAAATATCACCTCATGCCTTATATTTAAAATTTTGGGGTGTTAATTTATATTTGAACTGTATTAATTAATTTAATTACTTCTTTGGCAGGATCCTGGAGAATATGGCGAGGACGAAGATCGGCGTTCTTGTGAAGGGCCGATTCTTCGAGCCACGCCTGTACTGGAAGGACTGGGATGCCGCTGCGAGGGAGGCCCTATGGGAGGAGTGGCTGGTACGGTGAAGTATTTTTTTCAGCGTTAGTAAATGTTAAATTACAGTTTGTTTTATGTTGTTAATTTGTGTTATTGAATGCCTTACAGGAGGGGTTCACGTTTGACACGCCTCAGCAGCAGGTACTGGGGCAGCAGGCTTTCTTTGCCTACATCGGCAAGAATTATCGTCGATGGCTCCATGATGCACGGAACCGGGCGAAGAAGGCGCTGCCCGCGGGTGCCCCGATGACGGACATGACGAGATATCCCCCACATTGGATATCTCACCGTGTATGGGGGGAGATGATAGATCGGTGGGCTGCGGATCCAGGTTGGGACGCCAAGAGTAAGAGCGGGGCTGAAAACAGACAGAACAGAGATCCGACGCACACGGGGGTGGGGGGGGTCGGTGCCACACGACATCGTCCGACACATGAACGCGGTCGAGCACCCGGATCTGGAGGAGGATGAGGTCATAGCTCTGACCTATACTCAGACGCACGTGCAGAAGAAGGACAAGGACGAGACGTACCCGGCGGGCGACTATATTTCAGATATTGCCCGGCGGATCGATGTGAGTCAATTTATTTAAGTTAATGTTTTTTCTTTCTATCCTCAATGTCTGTTTCGTTAATTAATGCCCTAACATATCGTTAAACCACTATTTTTGCAGGCCTCGTATGAACAGCTAAGGGGGTCCGAGCAGCAGTCCGGACAGCCATCAGCGTCCACTAGTACGGCTGCGAGTACTGGGGGGTTGAAGCGATGGCTGGATACGCCGGAGGTCGTGAATCGGCCGAAAGGCCGCATACGCGGCCTGCCTAGCACGACTGCTCGTGCCGTGATAGGAGCGTCCTCACCCCCTGCTGCCCCTCCACAGACACCGGCTCCTTGTCCTCAGTTGGACCGACGAGGAGATCCAGCGCATTGCTACAGTGGTGGTGAGGATGATCAGGGAGCAGGGCACTGCTGGACAGGCCGAGCCGGCCCCGGATCAGCAGGATCCAGATCCGGGACTCGGGAACCCCTGATGAGCCCCTTCCCGTGCCCGTTCCTAGCTTCCCCCCCCCCCCGCCCCCCGCGCCCGGCTTGTACTCTTCTCCCCTCTCCTAACCGGCTATATCCGGTTCCCGGCTTGTACATATATGAGTTTTTTTTATAATAAATATTTTTTATAATTGATTATATATATTTCTTTCTGTATTGATTATTCCGCGTTGTTGTTGAGAATTGAAAATTGTATTACAGGTCTGGGTAATTGAAAAATCAAAAAAAAATCAAAAAAAAAATTGACTTTTGGCGACGGATTAATTCTGTCGCTAAAGTATTCCTACAATCAGTTATTTAGCGACGGAATATTCCGTCGCTAAATAAGTTTTTTAGCGAAGGAATATTCCATCTCTACAATATTTAATCCGTCGCTAATTTGACAAAAAAGAAAATAAATTAAAATTCTAAAAATATAATTAGCGACGGAATATCCGTCGCTAATGAAAAATAAATCCGTCGGTAAAAATGACATATTTAGCGACGGATTTAAAAATTCCGTCGCTAAACTATTAGTGACGGGCTTTTATACGAGGGATTTTTAGCGACGGTGAATCCGTCGCTAATTCTTTTAGCGACGGAATTTGGGCTTTTAGCGACGGATTTCCCCGTTGCTAAAAGCCTGTTTTCTTGTAGTGGCTTTGGTCTAGATCCAACCGCAGGAGCTCTCATCGGCCACCGCAGAGACAGAGAGAGAGAGAGAGGTTGGAAAGAGAGACGGCAGTGTGTTTTTTTGGGAGAATAAAGAGAGGACGTGGCTTCATCTGAGCCGTCATCTCCCTCTTAATTAAATCAGACGGCTGTAGCTGGGGCTACAGCATGCCTGCTGTAACCCCAGCTACAGCAGGCGATCCGGCTCCTATCAGAGATAGGTTGTGTCTGTGTACCATGGTCTTTATGTCACATCTCGCTATCATTCGCTTCATGCCAATTGAGGCTTGTTATACGGGGATGATCCAATTCTAAATCCTGGTGGACTTGCCCTTCCTATAACCATACTTTTGGGTTTGACAGTGGTTGATAGCACGGGGGAGGTCAACTCGATCATGCTATGTAAAACTTGGTTTGCTTTATTAATTTTATAAAGGGTACTTCCCCTTTACGGAACAAAAATAACGAAGATTCATGATTTACCTTACGGATTTTAAATCGAACATACTAATGTTTTTTTTAGTATAATTAAAGCTATATTAAAAATAATTTATTAATGAAGTTCTTGAAGTTGATACGATAAATATTATTCCTTTCTTCCTTAAAAGATTGATTTTATTTTTTTTACGATGTTTACCTTTTTATATTTTTTATTATAGTTTTCTTTCCACATTTAATCATCTACCAACCAATTTTCTCTCTTTTGACTCACTTCTCTCCCCCTCCTCCTCCTCTTCCTCCTCCTCCTCCTCTCTTTTGGGGTAGAATAGAAAAATGTCCTTAGTATGTGTACCATGACAAATTAGAACAATTTTTCAGAGACGGAGGAGTATTATGTTGAAGGCAACAGGATCTAGATGTTGAGATGCCAAGGCTAACACACTCTGGATGTATACGCATGCCATGCATGAAGTGCATCAAGCATTTTACTTTGGTGAAGGATCTTGTTTGAAAAGATGGCAAAAGATCATACAAAATCTAAAGACTTGAGGATCTTGTTTGAAAAGACTAGTGTGGTCGAATATGAAAGCACAACACGTTCCTCACCATCATCAGCCTTGGCGAAAAGGACAATGGTTTGGCAGGAGAAACTGAGTAGGAAAAAACTAATAAGATCGACACCACCCACTACTCAACTGGGGCTACTCGGAATGCTCAATATAGAGTTGTGGCAATTGCCTAGGAAATCACTTGCTTAATCTATCATATCTTGCATCATAATGCTTTTGATGAAGATTTTGGTGGTATGATTGCAGATAGCGCTGCAGCAAGTTGTTAATTTCGGTGTATGGAGAACACGAGAGCAGCCAAAGTCCAATATTTACTCCTTGTTTCCTTACATTTTTAATGTTACAACCATAGGCTCAAGGGCGGACCTAATGCATGACCCCGGGGGTGGGGGGTTTGGAATTTATTTTTTAGTATGTTAAATATTGAAAGTATATTTAAAATAGTTACGAAAATGTTGTAATATTGTACAATTAATGTATCAGTGTTCTTTTTTATTGTGTTTTTAACTTTTTATTCCATCGGCGGCCATAGTCTTTGTTTTTGTCTTCTTCTTGCTCCATCTTCTTTTTTCTGAATTTAAATTATAAATCTTCATATTACAAAGAAATATGATTAGATCGACATTCGTTGTGTGGATCACGTGCCTAATTTCCACACCCAGAAATTACGTGTTTTGGTAATTTGCTGCCATCCCTACCAAATAGTAGAAAATGATAATGGCAGTGTGTGGATGGTGAATTTGCCATTTTGGCATTGTAGATTCTTTGACTCAAAAATTTAAAAATTTCTGTTTCTACACCTTTATATGTGCCTACACTCATTTCACGTTCAAAAGTATAGTGAATTGTCTCTTGTGCTCCTTTTGGTTAAAAAATGCAAATGTGGACAATCGTAACATGTTTTGCACCAAAAAAAAAGGGACAATCGTAACATGGCGTCCGAATAGATGCTACCCCAAAAAAATTTCTCCAAATATCTCATCTTATCTCCTAAACATTAAAACTTCTACAAGCCCTTTACTTCGCTTAGGTGACCCTCTTATCACCCTTAGGGAGTCCTGGTTTTAATTTGGAGGGGAAAGATTGTTGAACTCATATTTGCAAACTCTCATCACACCTTCAAAGATTAGCATGCATTCTGAAAGCTCGCATGGGGTGGAGTTGTTGCCAACCAACACCGGCAATCGCCCAGATCAGAGCTGCAACATCCGGGATTTAGAGGCCAAAACAAAAGCAGTGATGTTTCGTTTGTCCATAAACTGTATATCCACCAGCTAAAAAAGAGAGTAAAACTTTATGTTTGTGTTCTTTGAAGTTACAAAATTCACCACTAACCAAGTTGGGCAGGAGATATGAATTCCAAATTCTCTAGAAACAAAATGCCACCAATGAGAACATGACGTTAATGGAACTTATTTTGCAACCTATTCCTAGTAAAGATCATATAGGTGGGACTTGGTGTTGGTAGTGATATCAAGTCATGCACATAAAGATGGAAACATTTTTTCTTTGAAAATACATCCCAAGGCCCCTCCACTAACCAACACAAAATTGAACAATCACACTCGAAACGCACTTGCATGCCTTTAAATAGAGGAGAGGAAGGCTAACATTAGCCAAGAAGAGAGATGGAGAACACCAGAAGTTATTGTAGGAAAAGTAAGGATGTTTCGCTTCAAGAACTAAGAGACATGCTTGCAGAGTTTGCTAGAGTGAGGGGTTGGGAACAATATCACAGTCCTAGAAATCTCCTCTTGGCTCTGGTAAGTACTAAGGTCTAATACATTTTCCGTCTATCTTCATTTCTTCTGGGTAAACTAATATAGGAGCAAAAATTCGAACTGATACAGCAGTGAATCTGTAGCTCTCACAGATAAGTTACATGGGGCTGTCATAAGTAAGTTGTCTATACATAACAGACATGGATACGTTATATTTGTCTTACATTAAAGCTTCGTACATCATGCATTTTAGACGTTTCATTAATGGCGATTTGTACTTAAAAGGAGTACAGCATATGATCTACGATACACACGACACTTCAATATAACATCAGAAATTCACGTTTCCGGACGCAATTGTCATTTCACCAAAAATTTTATCACAATGACATTGTTTTGAGCATTACTTAGTACCTGTGGCTGCAACGCCGAGTTTGGTAAAAGTTTCCGTCATTTTGGTGCAGGTTGGAGAGGTGGGAGAGCTCTCAGAAATATTCCAGTGGAAAGGAGAAGTTGCAAGAGGCCTACCGAACTGGACTTCTGATGATAAGGAGCATTTAGAGGAGGAACTCTCTGATGTTTTACTGTATCTGATTCAGCTAGCTGATGTTTGTGGGCTTGATCTTGGGCAAGCGGCTCTGTCCAAGATAGTCAAGAATGCTCAGAAATACCCAGTTGCTAGTCCACCTACTAACCCAGCCTACCACTAGCATTGGAGCAATTTGCTTCCGGTTTACATGTATCAGGAAACCCTTGTTTTGCTTTGTGCTTTTTATCCTTGTATGCGGCTTACTTTCAAAAAGTTGCTTGTTATGGAGTTGTTATTATGTGGCTTAGGACTATTGGCTGATATACATGTTGGCATGGACCTCCATATGATGCTGGAGACAAGACAAATACCGAAAAATAGATCCTCACAACCATGTCATACAGCTTTTGTCTCTGATATCATTCCCTGTTTGAACCCTTGCGTACAACAACAACCGCTACAAGAAAAGAGACTTTTAGTAACGGACAATTCAATCGGTAAAAGTCCATTTTTCATCGTAAAAGACTTTTAGCGACTGACACACCATCGCTAAAAGTCTGTTGCCATTAACCCCGTCGCTAAAAATTTGGCGATGAAAATTGGAAATCCGTAAAAAAAAACCAACTTAGTGACGGGACGAAAAACTAATTAGTGATAGACATTCCATTGCTAAAGACAATTTCTAAATTTTAGTTTAATTTCATTTTTTCAAAATAATAATTACAAAAAAAATTTAGCGACGGAATTTCCCGTCATCCGTCGCTAAAAGCCCGCTGGCAAAAATGGACTCTTAGCGATGGAAAGTCCATCACTAATACCTTTAGCAACGGAAAATTCCATCGCTAAATGATTTTGCAATACACTATAAATAAAAACTTTTATATAGAATAAAATTCTTCGCTAAAAAAATATAATTTTTTAAAACTTTTTAATTATTTTTTTAATACCCAAACCTAGAACTCAAATTCGAATCTCAATCCACATTAATGAGCTATTATTTAACCCTAAAACATATATATATATATATATATATATATAGGGGGCCGATCCCCATCGACCGGTGGGAAAATAACAATTTTCCCACCGAACCGCAGGTAAGAGCAGCGGTTGGCCACGTGGACGGAAAGAAGGCGAAAAAGGACGAAAAAGGCCCAAATGGTACGAGAAATTCACCAAAATATCATGAGAAAATCAAAATATCGCGAGAAAATGGGCAATAATGCCCAACCGCAACTAAAACATGCGGTTGGCATTAATTCCCAACCGCAACTAATACATGCGGTTGGCTGCCTTCCGTGACCCCCACCCCCCTTGCCCCCCACCCCGTGGCCCCCCCTTTCCTTTTTCTTTCCCTCTTCTTTCCTTCTTTTTTCTTTCTTTCTTCTTTCCCTTTTTTTTTCTTTCTTTCTTCTTTCCCTTTTTTTTTCTTTCTTTCTTCTTTCCATTTTTCTTTATTGTCTTTACACTCCGGGCCCCACCCTCCCCAAACCGCAACAAGAAGTTGCGGTTCACCTTAAAATGACAGTTTTTTCACGAATTTATAAAAAATAGCTAGAGCATGATTTTGCCAAAGTGCAAAAAAGAGACCCCAGGTATTTTCAAAAGATCTGTATCACGTAAAAATTTCAGATTTTTTCAAAAACTGTTAAGGGGCTAACTTTTTACGGGGAACCTTGTAACTTCGCAGTCTAATTTAAAATACCAAGCTAGCCCGATTTCGCGCGAAAATTTTATGAGAACCCTAGGATGTTGGGAAGTTTCATTCCCCAGGAATTCGCGCCATTCCGAAGCTGTTGACTATTTTTTTGGCCGAACGGCCTTTTAAGCGCTCGATCCGGACACCGGTTTGCGATTTTTGCGCGAAAGATCTGTAAAATACTTTTTAGATCAACGATGAACTCAGGAAGCGTAAAATAGCATTTTGAGGCACTTTTGAGATTTTTCCTGATGGCAGGGGCATTTTGGTAATTTGCCACCCTGCGAGGGGTGTTTTGGTAATTTTCCCACGCCAAGTTTTTCCAACGACTTTTTAGTCCAGAAATGTAAGTAAACCACCTGAAATGTTGTTTTGAAGCTGGTTCGGGGGCGTAATTGTCGCTAGGGGTGAAAACTTAATTAGACAGTTTTTTCACGAATTTATAAAAAATAGCTAGAGCGTGATTTTGCCAAAGTACAAAACATAGACCCTAGGTATTTTCAAAAGATCTGTATCAGGTAAAAATTTCAGATTTTTTCAAAAACTGTTAAGGGGCTAACTGATACGGGGAACCTTGTAACTTCGCAGTGTAATTTAAAATACCAAGCTAGCGCGATTTCGCGCGAAACTTTTATGAGAACCCTAGGATGTTGGGAAGTTTCATTCCCCAGGAATTTGTGCCATTCCGAAGCTGTTAGCTATTTTTTTGGCCGAACGGCCTTTTAAGCGCTCGATCCGGACACCGGTTTGCGATTTTTGCGCGAAAGATCCGTAAAATACTTTTTAGATCAACGATGAACTCAGGAAGGGTAAAATAGCATTTTGAGGCACTTTTGAGATTTTTCCTGATGGCAGGGGTATTTTGGTAATTTGCCACCCCGCGAGGGGTGTTTTGGTAATTTTCCCACGCCAAGTTTTTCCAACGACTTTTTAGTCTAGAAATGTAAGTAAACCACCTGAAATGTTGTTTTGAAGCTGGTTCGGGGGCGTAATTGTCGCTAGGGGTGAAAACTTAATTAGATAGTTTTTTTACGAATTTATAAAAAATAGCTAGAGCATGATTTTGCCAAAGTCCAAAACAGAGACCGTAGGTATTTTCAAAAGATCTGTATCAGGTAAAAATTTCAGATTTTTCCAAAGACTGTAAAGGCGCTAACTGATACGGGGAACCTTGTACCTTCGCAGTGTAATTTAAAATACCAAGCTAGCGCGATTTCGCGCGAAACTTTTATGAGAACCCTAGGATGTTGGGAAGTTCCATTCCCCAGGAATTCGCGCCATTCCGAAGCCGTTAGCTATTTTTTTTGGCCGAACGGCCTTTTAAGCGTTCGATCCGGACACCGGTTCGCGATTTTTGCGCGAAAGATCTGTAAAATACTTTTTAGATCAAGGATGAACTCAGGAAGCGTAAAATAGCATTTTGAGGCACTTTTTAGATTTTTCCTGCTTAAAATCCCGTTTCAAAGCACTTTTCAGATTTTACGATGCCAGGGGCATTTTGGTAATTCGCAGCCCCGAGGGGGGTATTTTCGTAATTTTGCAGCGTTAAATTTTTCAAAGGACTTTTTAGTCCAGAAATGTAAGCAAAGCACCTGAAAGGTTGTTTTCAAGCTGATTTGGGACGTTAGGGTGATAATGAACCCCCGGGGGCATTTCGATAATTTACCGCTCGTCGGGGGCTATTTTGATAATTTTACCTGCCTACAAATTTTTCCAACAATTAACTTTTAGATAATTTTTATTCTTCTTTTATTTAATTCTATGACTTGTTGAGAATGATATAATTTTTATGTTTTAGATTTCAGTATAAATATGGATACAACTTGAGGAAATAATTTTTGTGAAGGTTCTGATCCACCCTACTTGGGTCAAGTTTTTCAAACACTGGACGAAGTTGAAGCATACTATAAAGCATATTAAAAAACGATAGGTTTCGGTATTAGAACTAAGACGACTAGAAAACGGGCGAATACAGATCAAATTTGTGGAAGACTATTTGAGTGTCATAGAGGAGCACCGCATGTACCCCCGGTCGTTCGGATCAGTGACGAAGGGACAACAAGACAAAGAAAACGGGACACATTTCCGGGTACCGGCTGCAAAGCCCATGTGTATGCAGTACACCGGAAAAATGAAACCATTGGTTTGTTTAAATGTTTCAGTTGTATAACGAATAACTTTTATAATGTTTAAATTTGTGATTTGGTTTGTGGATTATTGATATTTTTTGAATGGCATATTCGCGCACACTTTAGCGCCCAATTCATAGCTTCCGAAAAATCTTGTAATTTGTTTTGTTCATTGCACTTTAGGCACGCTTTAGTGGCCACTTCATAACTTTCGAAAAATCTTGTAATTTTTTTTGTCACTTTTTTTTCGCTCATTGCACATGAGGCGCGCTAGTTAGCCCATTCTTATGTATTTCGGCGAAAAACGAGAAACGTTATTTTTTGGGTTTTCCTTTGAAGGGCCTATTCGGGCACACTTTAGGGGCCAATTCATAACGTTCGAAAAATCTTGTAAATTTTTTTGTCACTTTTTTTTCGCTCATTGCACATGAGGCGCGCTAGTTAGCCCATTCTTATGTATTTCGGCGAAAAACGAGACACGTTATTTTTTGAGGGTTTCCTATGAAGGACCTATTCAGGCACACTTTAGGGGCCAATTCATAACGTTCGAAAAATCTTGTAAATTTTTTTGTCACTTTTTTTTCGCTCATTGCACATGAGGCGCGCTAGTTAGCCCATTCTTATGTATTTCGGCGAAAAACGAGACACGTTATTTTTTGGGTTTTCCTATGAAGGGCCTATTCGGGCACACTTTAGGGGCCAATTCATAACGTTCGAAAAATCTTGTAAATTTTTTTGTCACTTTTTTTTCGCTCATTGCACATGAGGCGCGCTAGTTAGCCCATTCTTATGTATTTCGGCAAAAAACGAGACACGTTATTTTTTTGAATGCGTCATATGAACTGTATATTCGCGTACATTTTAGCGCCAAATTCATAGCATGCGAAAAATTATGTACATTTCTTTTTGGTACAGTTTTTTGTAACATCACAGCAGCTAGCCATGCACGTCAGGATAATGGTAATGAAGTCGTCTGGCTTCATTCTTTTTCAACTCCCAGGCTATCCTATACCTAAACGTCAAGGCATCCTTCCTAGTCCACGAAGAGTGTTTGAGCACTTCCGAGCGAGCAATGTAGTCCATGTACTTGAGGACGTAAATCCCGCAATCGTTACCGTTATATTGCTTTGGTCGGTCCTTTATCATCACGACCGTCCAAGGCTCCCCCCGTGGCCGTCCGCATGCTAGCGAGAGGACAGTAGTCTGCATCCAACAATAAAATCGAGAATCAAGCCTATGAAACAACAACAATATACTATGAGCCAAGGTCAAAAAATAAAAACTAACCACTAAAGTGATGTAATCGTTGTACATCTGTGCCAGCAGCTGTCCAGGCTCGTCCTCCCTTAGGCTATCGTATATGTGAACCGTTCTGAACGCTGGATGGAGAACTAATAGGAACCAGTGGTGCCCATGAAGACAAGGTATCATGATAAGGTTCGCATCAGCAGCGGGACATTGATACTCTGCGTTCATCATGCATAACACGTTTCGACCTGGTTTCCAATTACTCCTGTTGCCCCCTTGCCTCCATTCATGGAATTCCCGGATCGCTAATTCCACAAAATGAGTGGGATACATGTTAAGCTTACAGTATTCAGAACGGTTAAAATGATGCTCTCTAATCCGGAGCAGATCTATGTAAGCGTTGATGACAAAATTTGAAAGATCTGTCTCCGGCGCCAACATTCTGATATCCGAATGACCTAGGAGTTTCCCAAGAGGGAAGTCTGTTGAATTGACAGGCTCATGCCCGAAGTAGTGCCGGTCGATCCAACCCATCTTCTCCGGCCTCAATGGCTTCGTCGCTTGTCCTTTGTTCGACCGGAAGCTTGGGCGCGAGGCATGGATTCCTACTTGGGGAACCTGACTCTGGCACTGAGAGTCGTATGCGTCAGGAGGAGGGCGACTATACGGCTCCCACACCTGACTCGAAGTTCCGTAGTCGTACGCGTCAGGAGGAGGGCGACTAGACGGCTCCCACACCTGACTCGAAGTTCGGTAGTCGTACGCGTCAGGACGAGGGCGACTAGACGGCTCCCCTTGGTAACCCCGGTACGCAAGACTAAAGTTTTGAACATCAGTCTTGTACCTCTCAATGGACCTCTTGATATTGTCAGGAGCCTGCTCGACAAACCAGTCAAACGACTCCAGCTGCTTGAACACGTCAGTGGCCTGGTCAACCTAAAAAACATGCATAGAAAATATGGCTAATCATTTCATTTGATGGTCGATACGCGTGCGCAAATAAATTATCAAACAACACTAGCATGACTTACAATGGCCAATGCCCAGAACTGGTCATAGACCTCACGTGGCGCATACGATGTCTCCTTCACTTGGGAAGGGCGATTCACCCTCGTGCACGTCACCCTGAGAAACCACTGTAAGTAGTCCTCAGTACTGATGCCGTCGTGCTTCAGCGATACAAGGCTGTCATACGTTTCCTGCCAGGTATTCCATTGTTGCACCTCGTCACCCAACACAGTCAAGGCATTAGCCACCTCGAAGTTCGGCCCTCGACCACCCCTGTATGGCCGCATGTCTACAGCGGGTTTCGGAATCCCTTGTGGACAGCCAGCTTGCTTCATAGCTCGATCGGGCATCTGAAACTCACATTCTTCGAAGTGAATGAGCGGCACCCGAACCAAACCTGTAAGCACGTACGACACCGGAAGTTGCCAACACAACTCATCCAACAGATGCATCACCTTGTCATATGGTTGCCACGTCACCTGGTATGCATCCAGCATCTCTAGTTCCCCCCGATAGAACTGTAGATGGTTGTGAGGGTCTACCCGTCTCCTCCTCCGGTTGGTCGGAGGCCCCCAGGCCCACACCCTAGGCCACGTCTCATCGAAATCTACCAACGGTTGTGGATGACCCGTGGGTAGCCTCTCGTAAGACCAAACCTGTGAACGCAAACATTATATGGAATTAGTAATGAATCCCGAATATATTGACTAAGGATCCGGGTAAGAAAATAAATACTCATACCTGTAATAGAGTCAGGCAGGCGGCAATGGACTTGGCACCGTTTCTCGTAGCCTTATGCAGTGCTCGATATAGGTGCGCAAGGACAGCTGAACCCCACGAATACGAGTATACCTCGTCAAGATCCTCCAATAACACCATATACTTCGGATGCACCATGTTTTTCGAATGCGTCGGAAGTAATATGGCTCCAATAATATACAGAAGGTATGCCCTCGTATACGTCACGAAATCATGACGAGTGTATTCATCCGGTAGCACGCCATACTGCTCTCTCAGCCATTTAAGCTTGACGCCGTTTGTTGTAAGAGCTGCCCTTGGAATTCCCGGAAAATAATGCCTAGCCATATTCGCTACGGATGCAGACGGCACGCTCAGAGTAACGGGTCTGCCGTGACATGGGATTCCAAGTATATATCCGACGTCCTCTAACGTAACAGTCATTTCACCAAACCGGAAATGAAATGAGTTCGTCTCGCTCCTCCATCGTTCAACTAGAGCGGATATAAGGCAATCGTCGTGTCGATACCATTTCCCGCAATCGGTGAACAGGCTTAAATTTTGACCGTGTATAAGGGCTTTTTGTTCCTCGTTTAGTACCCACTCTTCAATTCCTCTTGTGGTTTGAATTGTTTCCAAAACACCCCTATCGACACCGTCAAATACGTGCCTCGCGACGTGGTCATCGTCATCGTATAGGATTGATGTATTATGAGGTCTGGGGTTGAAATCCATATCTCTAAGAATAAAATATAATCGTAAACCAACTTAGCGTCCATAATATTTACATTCCAAAACTACATTCCTGGATCTTTAACCTAGCTTACCAACACATTAGCAATAGTCATTATTTCAATGTATTAAAACAAATCCTCACTTCCCACCACTCCGAACGCTTAATTACGCTAGTTCTCACTGAATTTAGCGCCAACGTGGTTATATAGCAATATACCCCCCGATGGCCCCTACACCCCCAAGACCTCAAAACCGCTTTAAAGTCAAGTTTTTAAATGTATTACGTCAATTATATACCAAATATATCAGGAAAAATTTTAAAGGGGGAAAGTTACCAAAACACCCGCTACTTATGCAAAATACCCCCTGGCAGTCATCGCCGGTGCGTCAAAAGTTCCTGAATTCACCCGGAACAATAAAATTTTTCGGGTGTCTGACACCCTTTGCTGAACTAAAAGTTATTTTAAGGTATGGCCCTTTAAGCTGGATCCTTCCTAGCAAAATAGCCCCCGATGAGCGGCAAATTACCGAAATGCCCCCGGGGGTTCACTATCACCCCAACGCCCCCGAACCAGCTTCAAAACAACATTTCAGGTTCTGTGATTACATTCCTGGACTAAAACTGTCTAATTAAAAACTTGGCGCGGGAAAATTACCGAAACACCCCTCGTGGTTGGGCAAATTACCAAAATGCCCCTGGCATCAGGAAAAATCTCAAATGTGCCTCGAAATGCTACTTTACGCTTCGTGAGTTCATCCTTGGCCTAAAAAGTACTTTACGGATTTTTCGCGCAAAAATCGCGAACCGGTGTTCGGATCGAGCGCTGAAAGGGCCGTTCGGCCAAAAAAATAGCTAACGGCTCCAGAATGGCGCAAACTCCTAGGGAATGGAACTTCCCAACATCCTAGGGTTCTCATAAAAGTTTCACGCGAAATCGCGCTAGCTTGGTATTTTAAATTAGACTGCGAAGGTACACGGTTCCCCGTATCAGTTAGCCCCTTTACAGTCTTTGGAAAAATCTGAAATTTTTACTTGATACAGATCCTTTCAGAATAACTAGGGTCTCTGTTTCGTACTTTGGCCAAATCATGCTCTAGATATTTTTTATAAATTCGTGAAAAAACTGTCTAATTAAAGGGCGAGCGCTGAAAGGGCCGTTCGGCCAAAAAAATAGCTAACGGCTCCGGAATGGCGCGAAATCCTGGGGAATGGAACTTCCCAACATCCTAGGGTTCTCGTAAAAGTTTCGCGCGAAATCGCGCTAGCTTGGTATTTTAAATTAGACTGCGAAGGTACACGGTTCCCCGTATCAGTTAGCCCCTTTACAGTCTTTGGAAAAATCTGAAATGTTTACCTGATACAGATCCTTTCAGAATAACTAGGGTCTCTGTTTTGAACTTTGGCCAAATCACGCTCTAGCTATTTGTTATAAATTCGTGAAAAAACTGTCTAATTAAAGGGCGAGCGCTGAAAGGGCCATTCGGCCAAAAAAATAGCTAACGGCTCCGAAATGGAGCGAAATCCTGGGGAATGGAACTTCCCAACATCCTAGGGTTCTCGTAAAAGTTTCGCGCGAAATCGCGCTAGCTTGGTACTTTAAATTAGACCGCGAAATTGAACTTCCCAACATCCTAGGGGAGTGAATGCCTCCGGGCAAGGCCCAGAGATAGTTTTGCGAGAAGTTCGCCCTTGGGGACGCACTTTTCTCATGGAGCCATGAATTCATCCTTGGGGACAATGCCTTTGGTTCGCGCAGTGTTGACCCCGAATTTCGCCACCTACAACAGGAGGCGAATTCGTGCTGTTCTCTACTGACATCCCGTGTCGAAAATACGATCCACTTCTGGTGACATGTTTTTCGGTTTCTTCTTCATGCTGATAGCTGGGATCAGTCTCTGATTTATACTTTTGACCACAGCTGGACCTTGAGGTCAGTCTAAGACGAAGGTCACTGGGATCTAGGCGTGTCTGGTTAGTAGAAATCATCGGGGCCACCTCTTCAAGCTTTTTCTGTAAGGTGGGTACCACACCCTTAAGTTCGTGGACTTCTCTGGTCAGATCCGCATTCGGAGTGTCAAACAACTTTTTGGTTAGGCGATGGCGCAAGTCTCCCCTTTTTAAAAGTGGGGTCGGGGAACGAGTTCCCTGGGAGCTGTCAGTCGTCTTCGGGGTGACTGAAGTTACATTAATCCAGTCATTACTAGAATGTTGTTGGGACGGTGTTGGTTGCCGACTTCTTTGGCGGGAGCCAATTGATTTCGCTCGTCGACTTTGGACTGAGCGAGTGTTTGAAGGTGATTGCCTAGCCATATTCCTTGTCGGTCCCACGGATGGCGCCAAAATATTACTGCTTGAATATTGATCGGGACCATGGCTAGGAAATATTCCTGCAAAATAGAGCACAGAGTGACCACCGGGGATGTTCCGGTGGAGGCGGCTCCGATGCTAAAGTCAGAACGTCGCTACTTGAGTAGAATCTGAATAGCAGAAAATGCACTGAGTGCTTGTGTGTGTGTCTGTCTGTGTACCTGAAGATCTGCCCAATATATAGGTGAGCTCTAGACTCCTTTCTTCTTTAGAACTCTCTTCTGCCTGATCTTCTTGTAGAAGTGTTATATTAGGACTCTTCCTTTAGCACTTGAGTCCTTAACGGCTTCTATTACCTCTCTTAGGTTCTATCCCGTTACAGGTTTGTTAGTCCACTCAGAGTCAAACATGCCACATGTCATTAGTCGGTTGGGTGGATATATTTAGCCATATCAACTCCAATAGATGCTAGTGATCCGTATCTAGTGCGAACGTTGGGAGAAGCCGAAGAATATTTTCAAGCGTATTCGTTGAGAGTTGGTTTTGGCATTAGAATCAAGACAACTAGAACAAGTAACATAACAAAAAAATATGCTCTCGGTTATATTGAATATCATGGGAGCAGACACCCATTGCAAAATGACAAACACGTCGGTAATGATGATAATGATGGGGAAATAGGATATGCGCCGCAAAGGCGGGACTTCTTTGCGCGCATAAATTGTAAGGTCAAGATGTTTGTAAGCCAAAACCCAAGCAAGATCGTTGGCTTATTACTAGCTTGGAATTGGCACACAATCACCCATTAGTAATCCCTTCGAAGGTGAGTCAAATGCATCAACACAAAAAGATGGGTAATGTCGTAAGGAACCTAATTCACATAATGAGTAATGCCCGGAAAGGACCTACCGACATTGTTAATGTTCTTGCTGAACAGGCTGGATCGAGGAATTCAAAATCTAAACTTTAACACGACAGACGTTCGTGACGCGGTCCGAACCCAAAGACGAGCCGCGTATGACCTCAATGATGTTTTATCCATAATGAGCCAATTGAAGCGGATACAGATGAAGGACCCGCAGTTTACTTACAAGTATAATCTCGACGACGAGCATCGAATTTACAATAATTTTTTGGGTCGACGGTCGTTTGAGATTTGCTTATCAACATTTTGGGGATGTTGTGACTTTCGGCACCACATATCGTACCAACAAGTACTCGATGTCGTTCGCTCCTTTCACAGGCGTTAATCATCATTATCACTCAATCCTGTTTGTGTTCACATTGTTAAGGGATGAGAGCGAGAGTTCTTTTGTATGGTTGTTTAAGACGTGGCTGGAAGCCATGAACAACAAGGCACCTAAAGTTATCATCACCGATCGAGATTTGGCATTGAAGAAGGCTATTGCTACCGTCTTCCCAGATAGTCTACACAACTTGTACACTTGGCACATAAGCAATAAATACCATGAACGTCTGCATCACGTGTATTCAAAGTATTCAGACATTAAACAGGATTTTGACAGGTGCGTCAACAAGTCATTAACGATTGAGGAATTTCAAGAATGGTGGGAAAAGCTTGTTGAGGATTACTCATTGCAAGACCACGAGTGGCTCCAACACATGTATGACCTTAAAGAGAGCAATGGATTGGCGTTGACAAGAGAATGTATTTTTTTGCGGGCATGAAAACGATGGGCAGGAGTGAATCTATAAATGCCTTATTCGATAGCTACGTAGGTACAACTACGAATTTGAAGAGTTTCGTCAAATCCGCCCAAAAAGCGGTTGTACAGATATTCGTGAAAAAAAGGGCAGCGGACTTTACAAGCACGTACAAAAAAAGGAGAAGGTTGCTTGAGACCTTGCTAGAGGTGAATGGTGCAAAAGTCTATACAAAGGAGATGTTCATGCAATACCAAGTAGAGCTGCAATAAGCCTATTCAAGCGGATGCAGATGAATGACCCGTAGTTTACTTAAGAGTATAATCTTGACGACAAGCATCGAATTGCAACAATTTTTTGGGTCGAAGGTCATTTGAGACTTGCTTATCAACATTTTGGGGTGTTGTGACTTTCGACACCACATACCGAACCAACAAGTACTCGATGCCGTTCGCTCCTTTCACAGGCGTTGATCATCATTATCACTCAATCCTATTTGGGTTCGCATTGTTAAGGGATGAGAGCGAGAGTTCTTTTGTATGGTTATTTAAGACGTGGCTGGAAGCCATGAACAACAAAGCACCTAAAGTTATCATCACCGATCAAGATTTGGCAATGAAGAAGGCTATTGCTACCGTCTTCCCAAATAGTCTACACAACTTGTACACTTGACACATAAGTAACAAATACCTTGAACGCCTGCACCACGTGTATGCAAAGTATTCAGACTTTAAATAGAATTTTGACAGGTGCGTTAACATGTCATTAACGATTGAAGAATTTGAAGAGAGGTGGGAAAAGCTTGTTTAGGATTACTCATTGCAAGACCACGAGTGGCTCCAACACTTGTACTCAAAGAGCAATGGATTGGCATTTACACGAGAAGGTATTTTTCTACGGGCATGAGTGAATCTATGAATACCTTTTTCGATAGCTATGTAGGTACAACTACGAATTTGAAGAATTTTGTCACATTCGCCCAAAAAGCGGTTGCACATATATTCGTGAAAGAACGGGCTGCGAACTTTGCAAGCACGTGCAAACAAAGGAGAAGGTTGCTTGAGATCCCGCTGGAGCTAAATGGTGCAAAAGTCGATACGAAAGAGATGTTCATGCAATACCAAGTAGAGCTGTAAAAATCTGGACGATGCAGTATAAACAAGGTGGCAGACAAGTCTACGCATGAGTACAAGGTTTATTCGTTGATGAATGACCTCGCCCCTGAGAAGGTGCGTAGACTGTATACGGGATAGCTTGCCCGAACCGTTGGACAACCGGTTGTTAACCCTCATGTCTGAGGCATCAGCTGGCAACCCCTGTAGGCACTCAAAATGGCGCATGGCGTGATTCGATAGTTATCACTTCACGATCTCGAACTGGATCAGTGGAGTGCGTTGCAACCCAGAGAGCATGAACACGAACGACTCTGCCACCCGTCACTCCAAATATTTGTACGGCGCCCAACGCATTTGGCCCAGAGATAAAGAGTCGAACTCCCCGCGATAGAACACAATGTTATGATTAGGATCATCTCTCCTTGGGTAGTGGCTCTCCCTTCGACTCTACTCCCAAGTGCACAATCGAGGCCATACATTATTGGTTCCCTTTGTTGACTTGTTGATTTTGATGATTTCGGACTTAACTTATCTAAACTTTAATCTGACAATATTATTAAAGGTAAAACATTTCAGGTTTTATCTTAATCAAACAAAGACATAATCTTGACATGGATGACAGAGATTGACAGACTTTGCACGACCTTGACAATGGATAACAAAGACTTTGGACTCAAGCTTTGGACTACACAGAAAGATTCAAGATCTTAAAGTATATCTTTTCTCGTTTTTAGTCTTTTCTTTAAACAGCCTTTCTTAAAGGATCTGACAGAAATTCTAGTAAAGAACGAAGCCAAGTATTTTAGTCGAAGTCAAGTTTTTGAGTCGAAACTAAAACATTTTAGTCGAAGCTAAGACTTTCAGTCGAAGCTAAGACTTTCAGTCGAAGTCAAGTGTTTTAGTCGAAGCCAAGATGTTTTAGTCGAAGTCAAAATCTTTTAGTCGAAGCCAAGATGTTTCAGTCGAAGTCAAAACCGCTTTTAGTCGAAGCAAAACATTTTAGTCGAAGCTAAGACTTTCAGTCGAAGCTAAGACTTTCAGTCGAAGTCAAAACCGTTTTTAGTCGAAGCAAAAACATTTTAGTCGAAGCTAAGACTTTCAGTCGAAGCTAAGACTTTCAGTCGAAGTCAAAACCGTTTTTAGTCGAAGCAAAAACATTTTAGTCGAAGCTAAGACTTTCAGTCGAAGCTAAGACTTTCAGTCGAAGTCAAGTGTTTCAGTCGAAGTCAAGTGTTTTAGTCGAAGTCAAGTATTTCAGTCGAAGTCAAGACTTTGAGTCGAAGTCAAGACTTTTAGTCGAAGCCAAAATGTTTTAGTCGAATCCTTCTTGCTTGGCTTTTCTACCTAACAGTTCTCTATTTCCTTACTGTATAAATAGGGAATCGGTTAGCGCATTTATTACCTTTTTCTCTCGCGCAAATTTTCACTCTGAAAAACTCTCTCATCTCAATCTCTTGTTCTTATCAATTATCTTTTGAGTGAGTTTATTTTAGAAAAAGTTCTTTGTAAGCCTCTTGGTTTTGTTCTTGAAAGAATTTAGATCTTCCCACCTAAGAAGGCTTAGCTTTAAAACTTTCATTGTATATTCTGCTCAAGAAGGAGCCTGTTTATAGTACTCAAATTGTAATCTCTTTTCATTTGTAATCTGTTGGAAACCTAGGAAGGGTTTCGGATATTGTACTGAGGTTTGAGCTAGCACCCGAAGCTAGCTGGTTTAGTGAAAGGCTCGAGTAGGTCTCCCTTGTGTGGAGTGCTCGAGGACTGGACGTAGGCTGGTGGGGCCGAACCAGTATAAATCTCTGTGTTAATCTTCTTATTGTTGTATCCGTCTTTACGTTGTAATCTTAATTTTTATATTCATACCTTAAGTTTGAAAAACACCTATTCACCCCCCTCTAGGTGTATTTAGGGACCTACACCCTTCCTATGGTTGGGTACGCCGATAGTAAAGTGTTCATAAGACCACACCTAAGAACAAAGACAAATTAGGTTTGTATCATCAAAATTTATTGTGCACTGACTAATCAAAAAATATAAAAAACGTAATTAAAAGGATTTATATGATAAACCGGCAACAATGAAAGACATGCACATATAGATTTGCAGTCGGGCCTCGTTGCCTTTGCAATGCTCGATACAAGTATGCAAGAGTTGTTGTACCCTAGGCATACTCCCCAACCTCTTGCAGGTTACCCAATATCGCTAAATATTTGTATTGAAACATATTCTTCGTTGTCGTTGATAATAGAATTACCACCGTCACCCACATCAGGAAAGGCCTTTGTATACAGCACAAGCATCTCCTCCGTGTAGCTTTCCGGCTAAATCCCAAAGTTTTCTACCAACCACCTCAACTTTATCCCACCACTGTCAATTCATCCTCGGGTATCGAAACAAAGAAGTCCCTAAGAGCTCTTTTATTTGTTACGGAAGACCTAAAAGCAATTACCAATTGTCCCGTCATGGGTAACCCTAAGATGTACCTTACATCTTCTAAGGTTATTTTCATCTCTCCAAGAGGGAATATGTGATTCGTTTCACTTCTTCACCGTTCAATAAGGGCACCTATTAAGTTCCGGTCAAGTTGCTGAAAGATATTCCCATAAGTAAAAATCTCAAAACCAATTCCATGCAGCTATTTTTTCTAAGTATTGTTCAATCGTCACCTTTTGAATTGTTTGGTTACTTCTACTGTGATAAGTGGTGCTCTTTCCTACTAATTAACAAAGACTATTTAAGCAAAGTAAAAGGTATACAATGTTCGTGAGAGTAAAAACAATAAACAAAAAAATAAGTATCTTACTTGTCCATTCCAGATGGATGTACTATTATGGTTTGCTTAGTCGTATAATACGAAGGGATCTTCTGGTCCGGGGTTAAAGGCAATTTTTTGCGACTGCAATTATGAAAAACGTCAAGTTGGGAAGTTTTTATCAAACGTTGGCAAATTACCAATGCAAGCACATGCAATATATATATATATATATATATATGTGTGTGTGTGTGTGTGTGTGTGTGTGTGTGTGTGTGTTTATATATCATCTAAAAATTGCCAACGCTAGCATATGCATAATACATAATCAAAATCATGCGCAATACTCACAAACTCTAAATTATACACAAATAAAGTATTAGTTTGTGAACTTACGTGATTAATTATACGATTTAAGGACTTCTTGGGAAGAAATTGCACATATCTACTTACCAACGCCGCTGGAAAGATAGGGACGAAGAAATAAGGGAGAAGACTTTCGAAATTAGGGGTTTGTTGTATATATATAAGCCGTCCGCTAGATTATGTAGCAAACGGCGTGGATAAGGAGAAAGTTACTCCCGTCCGCCACACTGTGTAGCGGACGGACAAAGGGACAGATGTGACATGTTGTCAACCAAAAGTCATCCACTACACAGTGTGGCAGACGACTTTTTATCTGACAAATGTCAAGGTCAAAAAGCCATCCACTACACTGTGTGGCGAACAGGTAGGCGGGGATATTTTGGTCAAAAGGACCATCCGCCACACTGTGTGGTGGACTTTTTTTTATATATAAAAAAAAGATCTGGGTCGTCCGTCCTTAAAGGATGGACGGCCAGATCGCATGGGTAACTTAGCCCAAGTTGCCTGTGTCGTGTGTGTGTGTGTGTGTGTTATGGCCGTTCTGTTAAATTTATTTCTACAGATATTAATAACTTTTGAAAGTAATAAGGTGTATACACAAGTTCTGTTAAATTTGAAATGCAACTTTATTCCATTTTGATTTCTACTTAATCATTATAATAACATCCAAAAAAATATGTAACACCTCAAAAACCTCTGAAGATAAAGAATTACACTCATATATAACATCTAAAATTCAAAAGGAATACATCATAGCGTCGTGACTTTTTAATTTTAACTACAATCGTGTTCGATATTTAGCTCCATATGGCACCAGCATGACTATTTTACTATTGTAATTAAGTGCTAACTCAATATTCATTTGAAATATTACTTGACAACTTAAAGTAAAAGCTTAAAGGAGACAAGTATCTAGTGGCTCCACTGAGTCGCTATATATTCTTTATAGTCAAATAATATGGACATATTGGTATAAGGAAGCTTTCGTAAAACTGGAGTTCTTTAGGATTTTCTATATACATTTGTAATCCTGACCGGAGTTAAATGACTAATCTTTTTTTTTTCTTCATAAGATGCCCTTTTTTTAACTAAAGTTTTCATACAAAATTAATGTTGACTAGGGGTGTACGATTCGATCCAAGCGAATTGCTCAGTTGGTCAAGGGACTGCCGCGGGCCAAGCTGTAGCTGATAAAAGTTGTACATATTTATATAATATAAAGAAAGCATAAACAAAGAGAAAGAATCCTATCCTTCCTTCGGATAACAGCAGGGCTCGAGAATTGATGTGTATTCGAATCATCTCCGGATCTATGCTTATTTTCAACTCTCGGAACCATATCACATCTCGGATCTGATATTTTTTTATAATGTTAATGTTTTTTTTTTGTCTTTCGGTACATATTAATACACTCTTTAAAAACTTATGTTATATTGTATTTTATAAACTGACCGGAGCTTGGCTCGGGTTACTGAGCTAGTATATACCAATTATGCTAGACACAAAGTACTCCATCCCATATCCTCCATTCATTACAAATTCTTGTGTTGATGCTATGAGCTAGAAGTCTTTTTCATATTCTAACACACAATTGGATCATCTGCTTCATTATCTCCATATTGCCATCCACATGTCTAGAGATGTCAAAAGGGCCGGGCGGCCCGCGGGCTGGCCCGGCCCAGCCCGTTTTTGGCCCGGGCTGGCCCGGCCGTTTTTGGGCCCGGACTGGCCCTAACCCTTAGGGCTTGGGCCAGGGCCAGGGCCAGGCCAAATTATTTGAGAAACAGGCCCGGGCCCGGCCCGGCCCTAAAATGGCCCGTTTTTGGCCCGGCCCTCTTTTGGCCCAAAACTGGCCCCCTTTTGGCCCTAAGGTTGGCCCTTTTTTGGCCCTACACACAGGCCCTCTTTTGGCCCTAAGGTTGGCCCTATTTCAAGCCTTTTTTTGGCCCTACACACAGGTCCTCTTTTGGCCCAATATTATTGTATACACACATTATTATGTATAAGTGTGCGTGTCCAACGATGATCGAATGAGCAATGAAACTGAACATGAATTATGATGATCGTTCTTCCTTGGTGCAATAATCAAAGATTTGTTTGTTTGACGTAAAACAAGAATTAGATTACAATCAAACTGTGAAAAAATCATGAGCCTCCTTGAAGAGGCCTTGGCGGTCTTGGTTGGGCTGAACTTATTTGTTAATAAATACCAAACCGACTAATTCCACCCTCTTACATATAAATTAGTATTGGCACCGTGCGTAAAAAAATAACTGTTAAAATACATATAAAAAGCTAGTGTTTATATTATTAAATAATAATAACAAAATAGATAGTAAAATAATAATATTATTTTTACCTTTTTATGAGTTTTCAATCACTTTAAAAAATAATTGTTATTCTTTCAGCATCGAAAGAAGAAGTAAAATATTAAATAATAGAAATAGTCTCTTTCAAATAGTAGAAATAGTCTCTAGGGCAATTTAGCGTTGCTACTACTTGCTTGGATAAGGTAAAAAATTTGTGCATATGACTTCAACAGATGTTTATTGGGAAAAAAAAAAAAGAAAGAAGAAGATGCTACTATATTAAAAAAAGAAAGAAAAGCCAAATACCGTGCAAACATTTGCGAAAATTTAAAGAGTTACTGTATTAAGTAATTTGATAGATGTAATTATCATTTTTTATTTACCAAACTTCCGAAAAATACTACTTATAAATTATAATGTTAGTAGGCCAAAAAAGGTTGTCAATATTACACAAAATTAACATGTATCAATGTCAACCAATTAAATTGATGTATTCTTGTTGCCATCGACGCAAATAAATAACAAGAAGTTGGGAACCAAAAAAAAAAAAATTTGGGCCCAAGCCCGGCCCTAAATATTGGGCCAGGCTTGGGCTGGGCCCATATATCCAGATTTTAGGCCCGGGCCCGGCCCTGCCCGTTTTCCACTCATCAGGCTCGGCCCCGGCCCGTTTTCTTTGGAGGCCCGTTGGGTTTGGGCTGGGCCGGCCCAAGCCCGGCCCATTGACATCTCTACACATGTCTATGCTTTTGCTTAAATTTTTTTGCATTTCTCTTATTCCATATCATATAAACAGTCAAACTCACAGCTAACTTACAAATTCGAGCTTGAAAACTTTTGTCTCTAAGCATATTTTATCAACTGCTTCCAAGATTGCATGGGAATCTCTACATGTATTTTAAGTAACACTTGTGTATGTAGAGGTTACTTATATTTTGGTTTTTAGTTTTCATGGTCTCGAAAATACGAAAAAGATTTCAAAACTCTACCCGCCCTAAGGTATTAGGGATACAACTTGTGTTGGATTTTTACGGAGTAAAGCAGTCCAACGCAGTAAAATATAAGCTTTTATCCAATCCAACCCACTTAATTACGAAATGAGTTAGGATGGGTTGAGCTCATGTTATAATGGGTTATATTTAGTTGAGCTTTTAAAACACATTTGGAATCAACCACCATTAACCTAACTCAAATATATCAAAAAGGTAAAATGGGGGGATTATAAACGATTACGAAGCTTAGCCGCATCACACTCTTATAAATTGACCACATCTTCAGATTTGAAATTATGCTCAGCACGGTCGATCTGAAACTTAAATACATTTTATTTTACTAGTTGTATCAGATTCAGTCATTCCGTTTTAATCTGTTCAAAAATTTAAAAAAAACTAATTATTTAGTTTTCAATAAGTGACTAAATTGAATGTTTTGTTTGATGGATTTTTTAATGGTCAAATTGGATTCTTCGTTTGTCTTAAGTTGAATAATCATCCTATAGCTAGTATCGACTCTCAATGGTATCAACCATTTATGTACTCACCGGAACTATATAAGTTTAACTAGTTCTAAAACTCATGCTTAGCACACCGTGACCTGACCAGGAGAGAACACACGGTCAAGCCAAGCCCTTACCCACTCGCCATAATTCCATTAAGATTTCCTTCGTCTATTCGAGAAGGTAATTACATTGGGAACTAGATTAAAGGATCTAATGTCGTATAGATCCCTTTGGCGGCTAATCCTCTTGATAGTATTGTAGTAGCATCTAAATGTGCAAATATTGTCGTAGCAGGAGCAGGGTCGGTCAAATTGTCTGATGGTTGTTCCTTATACATCTTCTTTGGATCGAATGGGTGTTATTAATAAATTTCCCTTATGTTATGGTATAGATAAAAGAGGATTCTTGTGTCTTTCCCTCCTGCTATAAGAAAACCTATAAAGGCCACAATTGCAGAATTTGCACCGTGCAATTTTTTATTTGTTCGAGTATGTAAATAAATCGTGATTCTTTATTCTGATCCAGTTATTGAGACAATCGAAATGGTGTTTCCTTGTTCTGGATTTAGATTGGGAAAATCTTGCAATTTTATGAAATCGTGTACTATGGCTCGAATCTACAGTAGATCAATAAGAATCTTGAGAAAGTCTTTGATTTGTCTATCATTATAGACAATCCCGTCTATATTATCAATGGAATTTGAACATGAACTCTATTTACGATTCATTATTTCTATCAATTAAATAGTCATATCATTTAAAAGCTAAAAATTGCGTAATAAAATCTATTGCATAACCTATATTTTTCATGGTTATTTCACCAAACATAGCCACGTTTCTTTTTAGATGGGTGAACTTCCTTTTAACATATGAAATTAACCATTGTGGTAAAATATCAATAAATAATGTCCTTTGTGCATACAACTAATTCTAATTTGGTAACCATAATGAGGAACAAATATTAGAAATTTATTTAGAGTAAAAAGCAGACTCCCCAATAAAAAAAATGCAACGAATATATTGAGATCCATTTGTTACTCCAAGAGGTATTTTTATTGTGCTTGTGTAAGTATTTTTTAAAAATAATTTGTACATTTCAATGGCGTGCCCATAAGATAAAGTACGGGTTAATTTAACTTTCATAAAGAAAAGTTTGGAGTATTTTTCTTTGGCAAGATATGACTTATAAACGTAAACCAACACGACTAATTAATTAAGGATGATTTGGCAATTTTAGAAGCAAATACAATCCACTAACAAAAGTATACATAAAAATAATAAGATCAATGCATTATCGCATGATGAAAATATATAAGGTTTAAAAATTTTAACCAATATGACTAAATAGGATAGCTTAAAATCTCATAGTAATCAAAATATTAAAAAAAATTCATTCAAAATGTTAAAAGATTATTCAATAAATATGCTTACTAAGTTAGGTCTACATTCAAAATACTAAGATATTCAATCTAAGGTGGAGACTGCCTTAATTACAACATAACTAATATACTGTTGAATTTAATATGCAATTCTATCTTCTAGATTTCTAGTTTCTTTTTCATGTAAGAGAGTGTCTTTAAGGCTACAAAAAGTTGACATAAAGTCACAATATGTTGGTATGTTGATAAGGTAGAACTTAGAGTGCTTAAGAATATAATTACTCACAACAAAAGAACATCATAGAAAAAGATTTGTTCTAAATTTTTTCAACGTAAATTAGTTGAATTTAATTAATACTTTATCCACTATATTGGAGTACATAGATACATTTTTTTATCTTAGATTTATGGGTGAATTTAATTAATACTTTATCCACTATATTGGAGTACATAGATACATTTTTTTATCTTAGATTTATGGGAGCGCGAATTTTACACCTCGCATGCTCGTCCACACCTTATTTTGTGGCTAAAAGATAATGTGACAAAATATTGTGTCAAAAATAAACTTTCTGTATATTTATTTTTCAGATATCATATGTTTTAATTGGACTTTATATTGTTATATATCTCATATCGAATTTGCATACAATGATGTTTCTATGCGTAACAAACATAACTAAAAAGAATTGCGCAAATCCTTAGAGTAAGAAAATCATTTACCAAATTTTTTAGTCAACTTGTTTAACAAGTCATCCATCTTGGATGTACCAAGGTAGTTGATCGAGTTGGAATCTGACTTAACTACAATATAGATAACTTACTTTTGTTTTATATTTAATTTTATTTTTGTATAGATATATACGCGCGCGTGCTCGTGTGTGTACAAAAAAATACCGTGTTTTCTTTTCATATTATAGAGTATTTTTATGAACATAATAATTAGACAAAAGTCTTAGTATGTTGATATATTGCTAATGAAGAATTATAAAATGCTTAAAATTTATATTAGTAGTAATATACGAAAACCAAAAAAAAAATTGTTCAAATTTTTTTTTGGATAAACTTTATTTATTTCAACTCATGCTCCGTCTACTATATGGTATGGAACCTTTGTGGCTCTAGAAAAATTTGAAATGTTATAAGGTTTCAGTTTTACGTGATATTTTAGATAAAATACCTATAATCCGCTATTAAATTATTTACTATTTTATCAAGCATCTTCCATAGTTTAAAATTTATTTTGCTAAAACTTAAGAATGATTATAATTTGATCAGAATTTTTCTTTGATTATAATTTGATCAGAATTTTTCTTTAAAAATTAATTTCCAACTAACACTTATAAACTGAGTGAAATATATATACGCATATGCATATCAGTTATAACATAATGCTTTTAATACTAGGGAAAACAATATAAAAACCCCTCAACTTGCTCATGTGCGCACCTCCCCTGATATCCCCCTATCGCCACCTCATCTCGAGGACAAGACTTGATTACATATGAAACAACCTAACTTGGCTCAATCTCAAAAACCAAGTTTGGAGACAAATATAGCAGAGTTCAACAACATTTGTTTGGCACAATCTCGTGTCAAAATTTTAAGCCACTTTCTAGCTCCTTCATTTTTAGAGGTGCCTAGAAGCAATCTCAATAGATTTGTGACTTTTATCCTGGAAAGAAAATTGCGCAGTTGAAAGTTGTTACGTGAGTGTAAGGTTGTTGATTTGTGCATACAAGAAGAGAGAACGAGGCAAGTTACAGAAGCTAAAACTAGTGATTCAGCAATGTTAAACAAAAATTCTAGTGTCCAAGGAAATTGTTTGTTATTAATTTTGAGATAACAACATCGGAGCTACACTAGCATTAAAAACCGCACCAAAATTCTCCAAGGAGAAAACATAAGAAATAGCATTTAATCATAATTCTTGTGGTCACTTATGGTGAGGTATGCACTCGCAGCTTTAAATATCAGAATATAAAACACAGACACCTTTGAATTTCCCACAGCATTTGTTACAATCATTCTAGTTTAATTGAGTCCTCATAGGTTAGTATCTTGGTTAGTTACAAACTTAGGATGCTTCAAATTGGCTTTGGAATTGCACAAGTCTTACTAATGTAGAGTTTTTCTATTCATGTAAACTTAATTAATGTAGAACAAAGTATCCCATCCAAAAATATATTTGGAGCTATTTAGCGACACTTAAATGTTGCCTATAGAGTTCTTATATATCATATATCATATTGGAAACATAAAATAATGATGTATCGTTTAAAGAAGCTATCATCGTGTTTCATTGCGTTTCTCGCTTCAATTATTTTATATTATTATTATTATCATTATCAATCTTATAACCCGGGAACTTGAAAAAAGCTTGGGTCAGTTAATACAATGTATTATAAAGCTCTAAAAAGTGTATTAATACATACCACATGTTATGAAACAAAACAAAACAAAAAAGATTAACAACTTATAAAAAGATATAACTACTTTTGTTAAAAATACAAACCTTGGTAGGAGAAATTTTGCCTATTAATAACTTGTTTTGAGCCTTAAACGATAATATGAGTGCCAAAATACAATCATGATTAACTTAAATAAAATATCGAAAAATTGGTTATGCTAGATACTTTGTAACAACTTCAAGCAATCGACCAAGGCTTTCAATACCAAATCAAAAATTTTGTAGTATTTTTTAATCTTCATTAGGAATCACTTTTTCAAGGAATCACTAACTTATTAAGATAAAAACATAATATACAACAAGACATCTTATTGTCTTCTACAAAATTGAAGGCTTAATTAGGTTGTCCATGGGATTGTTATGCAATATTTGTATACGTATGTTTGCTTTAATTCCTTTGAGCTGTAAATTGAAGAAAAGATGAGTAAACCGTGTGAGAGTTCTGGAGCTTTTGTTTTACACTGTTAATTAGCATTTCAAAATAATATTTGCATAGTCATGCAGGTAATATCACTACAAGAAAAAGGGACTTTTAGCGATGGACAATTCCGTCGCCAAAGACTTCTAGCGACGAACACCTCGTTACTAAAAGTTTATTGCCATTAACCCTGTCACTAAAAGTTTAGTGATGGAATTTAAAAATCCGTCACAAAAAAAATGACTTTTAGCGACGGGACGATAAGTTCATTAGCGTCAGGACGATAAGTTCATTAGCGACGGGACGATACGTTCATTAGTTTAATATCTTTTTCCTGAAATTAACAATTTCGAAGATTATTTAGCCACAAAATTTACCATAGCGACGGAATTTCCGTCACTAAGAGTTCGTCGGCAAATAATAATGGAGATTTAACGGCATAAGTTTTGTCGCTACAAGATTTTAGGTACACTAAAATTAAAGACTTTTAGCGACGGAATGAAATTCGTCGCTAAAAAAATAACTTTTTATTATTATTTTAATACCCAAACCTGTAACTCAAATTCAAATCTCAATTATCTCAATCCGCATTAGGGTTAAACCCTAAAATATTTACACAATATATTTATTCAAATTTCAAAATCTATACTAATTAAACATAAAATATATACAATATTATTAAGAGTGAACCAGATATAACAGGGGGCGGGGACGAGCCGGAGGGGGATACAAATAGGGGAGGGGAGAGGGGCACAAGTCCAAAAGAGGACGGGAGGGGAAGGGCTTAGGGCTTGTCGAGAGAGGGATTTGGATCTTGCTGATCGTCCTCGTCCATAGGGGTACTGTCATTCGGATCCGGCTCGATATGTCCAATAACAGTGCCCTGCATGTAAAGGCACATACGTATTAATCTCAATAGTAATCAAATATAGTGTTTAATAATCGTATACATAGTTTGTACCTGACCCTCTCGTGCCTTAATCATCCGGAACACCTCATCAACAATGCGACGGATATCATCTGGGTGTAACTTTCACTCCGCAGTCAGTGTCTGCATCTATGGAGGGCAGCACGGGGTGGGGATGCTCCTATCATGCCACGTGCATTCGTGCTGGGCAGGCCGCATATGCTCCCTTTTGGTCTATTGGCTACCCTCTGGAGCAAGCGGGAGTCTACTGGTTTGTCGACCGATTGAACTTATTCTAGAAGACGGTGAAAATTAAGGATATATCAGCATACGAGTAAACCACATAGTTATATATAACACATAGTCTAGTTTGGTTAAAGACTTACACATCTTTTGAATCATTAAAAAAATTGTGATTTTCGATGAGATTCAAGTCCATATATTTGAGATTTCGCATCAAACGCACTGTAAACCTATATAGTTAAGCCACTGATCACACATTTTCAATTATTTACAATAATTATCTGAAGACAGTAACTTACTCAACGAAAGTCGAAACTTCTTCACGATTTAGAAGGGCATATATTGTTGCAGCGTTATACTCTTCATCCGTTAGAGTATAGGTTCATCCAAATGGGCTACCTGACTGCTTGAATATTGATAAATGCTCTTCTAAGTGTATACTAGCTCCGGCCTCATTTCGCTCTATTTCATTTAACCATGTATCAACATTAGGTCCAAAATATTGGCTACAAAAGTTTACAAGCTCTTCTATTACTTAAGCCTCAGTAATGAAGCCCTCAACACGAGCTTTATTACGGACTTTTCTCTTCAGATAAAACATGAACATAGAAGTTTAGTGAATAAAGTTAAGTGAAATATCAATGATAACAGGGTTTGCATTATGTGTAAACGAACAACAGAGAGTTAAAGGATTACCTTTCGAATGGATACATCCACCGATACTGCACAGGTCTACCCATCTTACCTTCATTTGCCAAGTGAACCGGCAAATGCACCATTGAATCAAAGAATGACGTTGAGAAGATTCTCTCGAGCTTGCAAATTATCACTACAATGTTCTTCTCAATCACCTCCATATTACTTACTTGGAATGTAGAAGAACATATATCTTGAAAGAAATGAGATAAATCCGTCAAAGTCTCACATACAACCTTTGGCAACAATTCCCTGAAGGCAAAAATAATAAATCTTTTCATAAATACGTGGCAGTTATGACTCTTCATCCCTTGGAACTTGCTCTCTCATTGTCTAAACAGGATAAACACTGGAGAACGTGTACCAAATATCCAAGATATTGAACACGAAGCATGAGTTGATACACTGCTTTATAAACACTTAGCTTTTCCAATTGTCCAAACTGGACATCAAAAGGCTCATTCCAAAGCATTACTTTGTAATGAGTATCTTTAAACCGAAACTAAGGGTTTTGATGCATGCATGCGTTTAACAATTGGTTTAATTATACAATAATCTTTCCGAAAATATCAAAATTTCGAAAAGGCGGAATCATTAGATTAATTTGCAAGAACATGCCATAACCAAAATGTTCACTTTCAAATTCATTGACAACGAGATTTTAACCGACTAGTTGTCAATGGACTTCACAAAATAGCAACAAATATTCCTAATACGGGCAGTCGACTCATTCTCAGTGGAATATGGAGTTTATTTCGGAGTTGATATTTTCTCACTCGTGATAGTGATGGGGTTTACGATTTAGTTAGGGTTATGGTTGTATTTAGGCTTATTAGGGTTAATTAGAAATGTATTAGGGTTTAATTATAGTAATTAGGGTTAATTAGGTTTATTAGGATTAATCAGAGTTATTTAGGGCCCATTAGGATTAATTAGGGCTAAGTAGGATTCAATTAGGGTAATTAAGGTTTAATACGATTAATTAGGGTTAATTAAGTTCATTACGGCTAATCAGGGTTATTTAGGACACATTAGGGTTTATTAGGGCTAATTACGGCTTAGGATTTAATTAGGGTTTAATACAATTAATTAGGATTTAATTAGAATTAATTAAGTAGGTTTATCGGGGGTTGTTCAGATGTAATTAGGGTTACTTAGGGTTTAATTAGGTTAATTAGGGTTACTTAGGGTTTAGTTCGGTTAATTAGGATTTATCGAGGCTAATTAAGAATAATTATGGTTTAATTAGTGTTAATTATGGTTACTTATGGATGTATTAGGGGTTAATTAGGGTTAATTAGGGTTAAGTAGGGATGTATTAGTGTTTAATTAGAATAATTAGGGTTTACTTGTCTTTTATTAGGGTTTAATTAAGTTTAATTAGGGTTTACCTAGGGTTAATTTGGTTTAATTAGGGTTAAATAGGGTTTACTTAGGGTTAATTAGGGTTGATCTGTGTCAATTGGGTTAATGAGGGTGATTTAGGATTAATTTGTTCAATTAGGATTAATCGGGGTTCATTAGGGTTAAGTGGTTCAATTAGGGCTAATTAGGTTAATTGGTTCAATTATGGTTAATCTGGGTTAATTACGGTTATTGAATACAAATTATTGAATACACATTATAATTCAAACACATATTGAATACACAGTATAACTCAAACACATATTATATACAATTAATATATACACATTATAATTAATTTAAACACATTATATCTAACACATTACAATTAATTTAAAATCATTATAATTATTTAGGAAAAAAACGTGGCTGTGGGCGATAGGTCGGGGAAGTCATGGGACGGCGCTGCGCATAAGAATATTGAGGTGAAGGCCAGCGAGCTGGACAGTGGCATTAGGCCAGCGCAGTAGTGGGATGCCAGGTCGAGGGGCGACGCTGCAGCGGTGGAGTTGCGGTGGATGGTTGCAATGGGCGGTGGGACAGCGCTGCGACAATGGTGGAGTCGAGAGAAAAAGAGAGAAGAAAACGATTGGGAGAAAGAGAAGAAAATTAGGGTTTTGACTTAAAACACATTTAGCGACGGACTTTGCCCGTCGCAAAAAGTCTGTTGTTAAAAAGAATTTTTTTTTTCAAATTTTTTGGACTTTTAGTGATGGTATTTATCATCGTTAAAGATTCGTCACCTAACGTTATTTTCTTTTCAATTTTTTTTTACTTTTAGCCACAGAAATTATCATTGCTAAATGGCCATCGTTAAAAGTACATAATTTATGATACTTTAGCAACAGACTTTTGGTGACGGAACACAATCCGTCGCTAATGGCCATTAAAAATATTAAACAAATGCTTTAGCGACGAACTATAATACTTCACCAAAAGTTCGTCGCTAAAATTATTTCCAAAATTCACCAGAAAATTAATATACTGGAATACTTACCGCCCATTTCTCCGCTGCCTCACGAAACTCCCTTTTCTTATTTTGAGCATAACTTTCTCTAGAAAAATCGGATTAAGGTGCCATTTTTTGCATTGAAAAATTAATGGAAAGATTTATCAAAATATTCAAAGATTAGTACAAAAAATATTTTTGAGAAAATCTGAGTAAGTTCCAAAGTTCACTCATTTTCAAGAAACACACTAGTGTGAAAGGTTATGAACTCACATGCAAAGCACAAGGTGTCATATGGTCATTTTAGGTCATAGTCATCAATCCAAGAATCAAACCAAGACTAGTTACATGATGGTAATGATCAATCATAATTCATAGTAACTTAACCTATGCATTCTTTGTTGCTCTTTGACATTAGACTAGATGAAGCTTCTATAGCATGTCCACTATAACTTTAAGCTTCTTTGGCTTTAATCCATCTGTCCAACTTCTCAAATGTGTCTTCATGAGCGTGTATGTATGTAACTACTAAGAATACACTCAAAGCACACATTAGAACATACTCAATGTGTAGTTATCATCAAAACATGATGTAAGCCTAGGTTATCCAACCCTAGGGCTAACAACAAGGTTCTGACAAAGATTTTTAGGTAAAAGAGACCAATTTACTTCCAACTTGATGAGTCATGTGGGTAGCACGTGACTTTTTAACAGGGAAAATTTAACCCTGAATGACGGAATGGCCTGAATGAACAAATTTGTGTGTACAATGGCTAAAATGAAACAAATTGAAGTTTAGCAACTTTAATTTTAAAAATGGGTCATAGTTGAGTGACCATTGATGTATTTTACTCATAACGGAAAACAGTGTATACTCCTACAACAGGGTAAAAGGTCCGCCAAGAATTCGATACATGTCTGAAGAGATTCATAATACACTTTCTCAGCAAACATTTTGGCAATATATCTAAAAATTGACCAACAGTCATTGTTTGATGCCTGACATTTCAAATTAACCCTAGTCAATCCTTGATGGGTAATCCCTTAGGTGTTAGGGTTTCAAAAAAACTCTAACTCGATCCCCAAGGATAAGGCCCTAAAGCCAAGCCATAATTCCTAACTCTATTAGGGTTCTGGCACTTATTCTTATATAAATGGGATCCTCCCAAATATGTAGATAACTGCTCACACACAAGTACCACTCTTACTCTAGCTTTTTCAGAGTTCTATCATGTAGTTGTATTCTGACTTAAGCATCGAAGAGTTCTCCCGTTAATACCCCACCCGGCGGTCACTCTTTTTTTCTGTCTTGAAGGTCATTATTCTAGGTTGTGGTTCCCAATCAATTTTCAGCAGCAACAAACGAAAGCATTGGCACCTAAATCTCTCTCACACGTTTTAGGCAGCATAACTTCTTACAGCTACTCACTTGATCAGTCATCTATCCACAAAAGCTCTACATGGCAAAACCCCAATTGAAATCATATTTGGCAAACCACTTGCGTATGCCCATTTGTGTGTATTTAGTAGTTGCTTGTGGTATGATAAAAAAAACTAATGTAAAACACAAATTTGATATTCGCTCCATGATCGGTGTATTCGTTGTATATTCTTTTGACCAAAAAGGCTAGAAAGTCTATGATCTTTCTACCAAAAAAATATAGGAAAATGTGACCTTTCTTGAGCATACCTTTCCATTTCACTCTCAATCTACCTCTGCTACACCTCCTCCTGTTTTAATTCTTTCTGATAGAAAAGTTAAGGAAAATATAATAGTTTTGCTGAGCATTACAAAATTGAGTAAAATGGAGCCTTTTCATACTATCTTAGAGTAAACATAAAAGAGAGTCCTACAAGGAATAAGAGAGCTATAAAATATTATAGACCTAGGATACTAGGGATTGACATATTGATATATTAGATATTATCTAACATCCCCGCTCAAACTCAAGGTGATAGTAAAGAACAAGCTTGAGCTTGGAGTTCAAATCTGGAGCAATGTCTTGATGCTAGCTGCATTCTCTGAGATCTAGGTTGAGATCGTGGCGTTATAGTTCTGAGGTTTGATGCATAAGATCCAATATCCAGGTCTAATGACCTAAATAGATTTCCGGACGTGGATGTAGTCCATGGGGGTGAAGTTTGGCGACACAATAAAAAAGCGGCCAATGCACAAGGTATAGAGTCCTAGGGAAAATTCCAACAATGATATAAGAAAGGAGTCCCGAGGCGAGGTCTAATGACCATGAAGGTCTCAATGTGAGGTCTGACGATTAAGAATAGGGCAAGAATCCCAGGGCAAAGTCCGACGACCATATAGTTCCCGGGGCAAAGTCCGACGACCATATAGTTCCCGGGGCAACGTCCGTAACTAAGAACAACGCAAGACTCTCGGGGGCGAATTCCGAAGTCATATAAGTCTCAGGGTGACGTCCAGAAACTAAGAACAAACCACAGTTCCGAGCTAATGTCCAACGACCGCAGAGGTCTTGGGGAAGATGATTTCATGTTACCTAAATTAGAGCAGGGAACAATGTTGCAAGATGATGATTTGAGAGTAAAAGATTATGAATGTGGTGGAGATCATAAGGTTGGTGCAAAATACAGAGCAAGATCAAGGACTGAGAGATAAGGAAGATCTGTGGCGCGGTGACAAGACCAAGGTGGTAAGAAAGAGACAAATCGGAAGAAGTTAGGGAAGTAAGGATTGACATAAAATTCTCAACTTTTCCTAAAAAAGGGAAATGGAAAAATAAAGTATAAGATAGCCGGTAAAAGTGAAATTCTAAGAAAAGAACAATATAGAGAAGAAATCTTTTATCGACTCTCAAAATGGAGGATTGTGCCGCTCTAATACCATGACATGGAAGGTAAAGGGAATGATAGTTGTATTACAGATCATTTATAAAACTAAGAATAATGGAGCCTTTATATAGGTACGAGAAGACTATCCTATAATGCACACAAAAGAAAGTCCTATAGCGATTAGGAGTGGAGTGGCATAAAGTATTCTAGACTTAAGATAAAAGAATGGCATATTAGTAATATGTTATCTAACACCTTCCCCAAAGTCTGATAATGGTCTCAACCATTTCTACTATGTTAATCAAAACCCCGAAACAGCTTTGATTGTTCTAAAGACATCTCCTTTAGGTCTTACAACATGAGCTGATGATAATCACATCCCCCATCCTAGGCATTCTTAGTGCCCTCATTGTCACCTTACTTATCTTTAAGACTACCTTTACTGTTATGCTCAAAATGAAGCTTCATCTTCAAGCATAATAGTTATAAATACCATTCAAGACTAAGTATTAGTATTTCTCTAAAATGGTATGTACCGGATATCAGGACCGTCTCGAATATTATCGCAGTTTTTATGTACGACCATAAAAATTTAAGACACAAAGCCCATTCTTCTTTTATGATACTCATTGAATAAAAGTATACATTTGTTTAATTTTTAAATTATAAAATGATCAATAAAGAAGCTAAGTCTCAGCCACACCATTTATCCTAATTTGATGGCAGCAAATCTCCTCTCCAGTCAAGATCGCCATGTCCTAAGCTTATGTTCACGCTTGCAACATTTCATCACTGGTAACCTCCATGTGTGTGTGGTTTGTCTTGATCGTTGGTTTAAGGTTCCTCTCGGCACAATCTCATCCTCAACTCCGGTAATTAATACTGGGTGGTCACTAATAAGAGCGCAAATTATTCAATACATAAAAGGTTAAAAATGCTTTTCTACTATGACCTTAGAGGTGAGTTAATAGTTGAGTTCACCTTGCATCTTTAAAAGACTAGGGGTGTAATGCCCTGGTTCATGACCCCACCACAGAGGAATACCTCCGTCAAAAGAGCTAGCTAAAGTTGATACTTTTGAGGTCCTTGCCAGAGTCTTATAAGGTCATTCACAAATTCTCCCAAACCTGATGTGGGATATCACATTCTCTCATCCTTATGCGTTAATGTCCTCGATAAAGCCTAAACTCAACCTTCTTCACACATAACCCCGCATCTTCCTTTATAGTCATTGTTATATAATATCAGTAGCCCAACCGAAGCTCAATTAGAGCTTGTATTTGTGTCCGAACCTCTAGCAACCTGACAAAATAGCCACCCCCGAGGTAATGCCTCCCACAATCTATAACAACTTGATTTATGCCTCCATCACACAGGGTAATGCCTCCCACAAAAGAACTAGTCAAAGAAGGTATTTACGATTTCCTTTTACTGGGTCTTATAAGGCAATTGACAAGGTCTCTCACATCCGCTGTGGAGTATCACTAAGGTTTCAACAATCACCCTTGAACTAATCTTTTTCTTGGATACGAAAAAGGGAGTCAAGATTTGTTGCTTGGCACAATATATCATGATTATTGCAGAAAACTTCGAAACTTACAGGTGATTCAAGATAATTAACGACGATAACTTTTTTTGACGTTGTTGAACCAAAATGGTACATCGAGGGGGACTGAAGCGCGAAATTCTTTCATGCTTCAACAAAAGCCCGTGGAGCTTCCAATCAATTTCATGAACTTCTTGACTCCCTGACTCTTGGATTGATGATGAAGCTGTTATCCGCCAGAGTTTTCGTACCCATTTTTCCTAACTGTTTCAAAGTCAAAGTGCAAGTGTTATTTATCCATTAATTAATCAGCAACCAGTCAAGGACTAGGCTTTCGAACATTCGAGGGATGATGTCACAACATAAACAAGTTTTTCTTGATCACCCTTTTCTGAACGAGGAATCAAGACTGTTCTATTTAGCATATGCCCATTCAAAGCCCTTGGGCCAAATGACATGCCTACAATTACAACTATGTATCAAAACCTTCGGCCAAAACAATGCTCATACATTATAGCAGTTGCTCTCTCATTTTCTTAATCCTGGTCAGATTCTTTGTGAACTAAATCCTACTTTCATCACTATTATTCGGAAAAAAGCCAAAACCATCGACCGTGAAGGACTTTTGCCCCCATAAGCCTTTGTAATGTTTTGTAAAAGATAATTGCTAATAAGTCGATGGCAAACAGGATGAAAGGCATTATTAACTCCATTTTTCCCTATTTTCCAATATGGTTTTGCCCCTGGAAGGATTAGTTAGGATAGTATTCCTCTCGCTCAAGAGGTCAATGATCATATACGTAGGCATAAATATACACAAGAGGTCAGATTTACTCGGAAGATGGGCATGAGCAAAGCTTATAATCGGGTATACTAAGATTTCTTTGAAAGGGATCAGGATCCCCTACTGTAACCCATGGTTACAGCAGGGGTGCTGTGATCCCAAATGAGAGAGGGGGGGAGGCAAATGGAGAGAGATGGAAGAGAGAGAGTAACCACCTCTCTCATTTGGGATCACAACACCCTGCTGTAACCATGGGTTACAGCAGGAAATCCTAATCCCTTTGAAAGAGCCGTGGGCAAGATGGGATTCTCAGCCAAATGGACCAATTGTAACTTACAATGTGTCACTTCTATATCGTATCTAGTTCTCAGCAACGAATCTCCTACAGAATAATTTGTTCCCAAATGTGGATTGAAGCTGGGCGATTCGGGAGATTCACTTTCTCCATCTCTCTTCCTTATGTGTGATGGGGCTTTCTTTGCTTCACTCAATAAGGCACAAGTTCGGGGACTTCTTGAAGGTGTGGCGTTATGCCAAAATTATTCGCCATTCTCATTTCTTAGCTGTAGATGATATATAGCTACATTTTTTTCAACGATAAACAACGACCCTGTTATAATTTGGTATCTTTGTTGAACTCCTGCAAAGAGTCTAAGCAGGTGCTCAATCTTCGTAAGTCATAACATTTTTATCAGTCCTAATGCCTTAGATGCAGTCATTGATGGGATAGAACATACTGTAGTTTTAACATCGGCAGTCCAACTCGATATTAGGGATGAAAAGAAGAAAAATCTTTCTAGAGCTTGTGGAGAAAGTGCAAAAAAAGTGCGACGATGTCAGGCAAAATTATTGCTTAATAAATTTGGCAAAGCCACTCTTATCAAGTCAGAATTTTTGTCCATCGTTATTCACTACATGTATGTGTTCCTCTTGCCTACGTATGGATAAGATTGATAAAGAAGTTAAAGTCTACTTTTAGTTCTGGTTAGTTTGTGTTAAAATTTATTTTGTTTATGAAGTTCTTAAAATTTACTCAAAAAATAAAAACAAAAAGAAACTTTTGTACAACTTTTTTGTATTGGCATGACTTTGTCAATCATCTTTACTTTAAAACCATCAAAAGTAAAGTATACAACCAATGCCCAAAAAGAGAAATGAATTGGAGTGCTAGGAAACAAAGGAAAAAAGGTGATTTAAACTCTCTTTAATGTTGAAATTAACTTAATCAGAAACTTGTGACCCAAACGAATTTGACAACAAAAAACTTTAATGTAATGGTGATAGTGATGATGTTCTGTAACCGTCGATCCGGTGGAAGAATAATAAAACTTTGATGTATATTGTCCAAAAGTCCCTCCATCTTATCAAATCAGACCCATCCCTTGTATTAAATCATATCTACCACCATTCACTGAAGATTTTCTCGAGTAAAGCCTTCGACCTTAAGTTGAGTAAAATGGGGGCTTTGGTGAGCAAGTTGAAGCAGCTCCTGATCGTCATACACGTCGCGATATTTCTCCAAGTTGGCGTATGAATTCCTTAAAGCTGAACGGCACAGATCTTTCCTCCACTCCTCCAAGTGTGGGAATCCAACTTGATCACAGTACTGATCGCAATACTGCAAGAACAACAAACAGAAAATTGCCAAATGGAAAAAGATATTTATTCATTCGAGAAAGAGGTCATTTTAGGACGGATAAAATTTTGCTATCAATGTTGTAAGAAGATAGTTATAACTCCAAGTATAGTGAGGATTAATAGTTACTCTACGTAATCAGTAACAATTTTGCTAGTACTTTCAGTAACAATTCTTAGCAACACTATTTTAGTATCACTACATAAAAGTCATTCATTATATATAGGGTTGTAATTATTTTCTTACAACTCTGATAACAGCATTATATTATCAAAGGAAAAACCATTAAATTAGACTGGATTATTTTCGTCTTATTCATATATTGCAACCATTTAATTTTTATTTTTTTTATTAATCACTTTTCCGTTATTGCAATAAAGTATAAAAAGATCATTCACCTCGAAATCTGCAATATCATGGGTGTTATGCTTTGGAACACCAGCAATCTCCTTTAAGTGATAGAACTCCTTAATAGACTGCATCATTTCATCCCATGATGGCAGTTTTGTTTTCCCAGACAGCAGCTGAGCTATCCATTTTGCTTGCGACTCAAAGAAAGGGAACCCTATGATCTACAATAATCAAAGCCAAACTCGGTAAATGAAATATAAACTGCAATATACAGACCATTTTCTAGATGAGGTTAGTAAAATCTATGGCACCCACATATAGACTGGTTGCGCCTCGAAACGACCTGCTCTACTGTATAAGCGTGCAATTTTCGTCACTACAACTGTAATTTTCTGAGATTACAGCATAAATTGCGTAAGGTACTGTAGTTTTAAGTTTCGAATATCTTTGACCCATGTATGTGTTCAACAATTGTATTCCATGAGATGGATGCGGCGACAATCTCGAGAAAAGAAAAAGATGGATGAATCAAAGAAATCTTTTGAAACAATGTATAAATTGGATTCTGTGAAGTAAAAGCATCACCTTTCTTGGAATGCCTATAAAGGAAAGGGAGGGAGCAATTGATGGGGGGAAAGTGTGCTCATACAAAGGTCCCACTCTGTCATCATCAACCACCACTATTCCTTTGGTGTCAAGAAATGGGAATGAATATGAATACCTGCAGAAATCCACTTGGAGCTGTAATTATACTGCTGGTGTAATCTCCATGGGAAGCATGTTTATACTTGAAGAGAGGTACAAGATAGCTAAAACCAATGATGAGAATATGGTGCTTTCAGAGAAGATCACCTAAGCCAGCTGTTATGATACTTCCAATCAGGCCTACTTTTTCCCCTATTAGATTGGAACCAATGGGCCGTGTAGGTCAATGAGATACACTAGCTGTTTGTTGGTCATGGTACTCAAGATCCCTTGTAAAAGTAACAAGAATAGTTGTTGTTCCACTTTTTATGTTCTAGTTACAGTGCTTGTTTGGTTCTGCGTTACCATTCTTTGGCTTTCACCAGTAAAAGCTAAGGAATTGTAAGAAAAAATGAAACAGGTAATAATAGTTAGAAGAATGGAGGGAATCTGGTTGGTCAACTGAACCTACCTTCGACTTGTTATCAAAATCTAGTTAAAACCCAAATTTTGAGGAGGTCAGAATATAATCCTAGGAAATCTATAAGTAGCATAATATTAGATATTCCTAATATCTTCCTAACCAAAGCTTTTGTGATCTTCTATAGTAAATAAGCTGATATTCTACTTACAAATCTCCTAGGATTATGATTTGATTTCCTAAGGACATATGCCATCTGAATTATACATGGATCGCATGTCTAAGGTGAGTCCAGTTGACCAACCAGATTCACTCCATTCTTCTGACAATAATGCAGGTCCTAAGCATTATCAATGTGCCAATTTTACCCAGTGCAGTATATGATGGTGTCTGCTGTAACCCAAGATCCATCAACAAAACCAACGCGTCCATCTTCATGTAGAGAGTCTATCTGCAGAGTATGTTACAATATTGTTAAGCTTCTACAGGCAAATGCCCGACGATTGAGATCCTAACCTTATTCTATATTTTGAAAAAATCACCATTCCAACCAAACGGTAACTTTAGAATTAACTTTTGCGAACAAGTTTATCAGTAATTGTTCAATCTCAAGGAAATTACTCCTCAGATAATATTCAAGCTCAATGAAATAGTTTTTTGCAACTGACCTGGGGATGAAGGTGCAAGTTTCCATGAGCAGAGATGAATTCTGATAGGCCCTCAGAAACATCAAGAACCTTGGTACTTAGATGAATCTCGTTTGCCACACCCACAAGCTCCATTGCTAGATCCTGCCCGCTCATAGAATTTCCAACCACCACCACAGCCTGCTTTTTTTTCAACCCACCTCTATTAATCATGTATATTGGGATCTACTTCTTCATCATGTAACTATTGTTACTTCTTCATTGACAAACATCATTTCAAATAACATGTATTACCTCATTCCGAAATGGCTCCGGAGTCCTGTAAACATGACTGTGCATTTGCTTTCTTCTCCATGCATCCATTCCTTGGAGAAACATGAAAGATATGAGCCAGACATGTTCATGTAGATAGTTCATGAATGGATACTTCCTTTTTTAGTTAGAGAAAAATGGCTTGACATACACCAGGTTCGTGCACTGAAATGCATGGTTGCATAAACCGAGGCAGTTGGTATTATCCAACTTACATACCTTATGTTAGCTTTTTTGAGAGACAGAGAGAAAGGCAGAGATCTAGACGTACCTTTAATGGCAGGCAACCTTGGGTGAGAATAGTGTCCAGTAGCCACAACCACAGCATCAAAGACCTCTTCCACCACCTCCTCAGAATTTTTCTCTTTGCTCTTAACAACCCATCTCAAATTTTTACCAAATTCAGCGTAATCCAGCATCCCCACATACTCCACCCTGGTGTTGAACCTTACCATCTCTCTCAACCCAAAGCACTCACAAAAATCCTTCAAGTACAGTAGAAGTTCATTGTGCCCTGGAAATCTCCTCATGTCCCTACCTTTCTTAACCACAAATGGGAAGTCAGTAAAACCCATGATCTCTCTAGGTGATGCAAGCCTTAGTGAATCGTACATGCTACTATGGACCTTCAGGGTAGTGCCCTTTCCTAAAGGGTCCTCATCCTCCACTTTAGGGTCATATAGCCATTGCCCTCCAATATCATGGTTTTGCTCCAAAACCACCACATTCTGCCCTTCTTTCCTAAGCTCCCTAGCTGCCACCAGCCCCGACGGGCCGGCGCCGATGACACAAACGTTTTTTGCTGCATATATCTCAGAAACCATGGTGCTTATGCTTGTGTATTTGTGTGATTGGTGAAAACATTGTGTGAAGGATTAAGGCTTTTATAGTTGAATTTCCTAGATAGCAGAGAGAAGTATAATATTGGTGGAATAGGGCAGTCTGTTGACTAGGGGACACACGTGATGAGTTAAAATCATTTACGGTTTGCTTTTGTCTACTTTTTATGAGCCAGGACTTTTAAAGCTTTGTCTAAAAACAGCGCTAGCTAGGTTTTATAACTTTTACGCAACGTAACTTTTTTTTTTTTACTTAAAAGTAAAAACATAAACCAACTATTAAAATCAGTCGAAAAGTTTTAATTATGAATATTATAATTTTTTTTTTTTTTGCTTAAAAGTAAAAACATAAACCAACTATTAAAATCAATCAAAAAGTTTTAATTATGAATATTATAAATGTCAGTACACGGAAGATCAGATAACATCAATATCTGTTAAAAGTCCAATGTTATTAATATAAAGATGAAAAAATATTAAAACAAACAAATATGACTAACAAATAGACGAGACAAAACCACGTGCGGATCACTTTTTTTTTATTTATTTTATTGCATTTATTTATTACAATTGGAAAAACAAAAGCAAATTGTCTTTTGTTTTGTTTTGTTTCGAGATTTAAAGGGCCATGACGTGCATGGGATGGGACCTTGTTTTGATGGTTGCTTGACTTGATTGATTTGGTGGGACCAATCAATTGTGGGTCCCAATGAATTGTTTGACATTTCTTAGCTGCAATAAGAGGTTGGTGGTCTAATTTATTTTGTGCTACTTTGACGTTTCTTTTATTGGGAGAAAGAAAATACTTAAACAAAAAGTAATCAGTCAAATAACTACAAGGTGCAAGTGTTATTATCACAAATTTACAAGGCATTGTAAACAAAAGTAACAAATTATTTACGTTTCTTCATATATTTTAATAATCTAGATGCAATTTGCTTTTTCTTTGTGTTTAAAGTGTAATCCAAAAAGCTAACTAAGCATATTTCTCGTCATCGTTTGAAGCTCGCTCTTTTACCCCTGTTATTTTTTTATTATTATTATTGATTTTGCTTGCAAGAATGACATCATAGATCGAACAATACTGAATTTTTTAACCGTAATGTACGTCACTCTAAATCAATCCTTAAAACATATTACAATTTATAATCACCTCAAAATTCATGTCATTGTCAGATCACGAAAAAGGCACAAGAAACAACGACAACAACTAATTTGGTAGGATTTGGAAGTCAATGATGATATCAAATCAAACTTAAGTGTAGCTTGGGAAAGGGATAATAAGTTTATAAAAGTGCTTGATCTTTTGATTAACAGCATAAATTGGGTCACCAAGTTAGTCACAAGAGAGGGTAGAAAAATGAAGAATTCTGCAGTTTTGAGTCCCCACATGGATTGCGCCTACTTGAAGTCAAGGGAACATGGAGACTCATTGAACAGTAATCATGTCCATTCAATGCAACTCCTGTGTTTTATAGTTTTCAGCCCTTTACTTCCCTCATACTTTGTCGTTGCTTCATCGGTATTCCATGCATTAAAGAAAGAAAAGTAGCGGAATCTGAATTAGGTGCCTCGAAAGATTTTGGATGCAGCCATCTAACAAGAATAATCCCTACAGTGATTATTGATTGTCGCTGATTTTTATTAGTGACGTGTTTATACACTTTTAGCGACTTCCTCTCAACACCGTTTTAGAGTCTCCTGGTAAAAGTAATGAAGCATGTTTAGCGATCATCGTCTATCGTTAAGTGATCTCAACTTTTCTTACGATCCGGATTACAGCAAAAATGTTATCTTAGCTAATCTATTCGATGAACATCTTTCCAGTGTAATTCAAGTATAGGCAAGCACATTTAATATGATGTTCATATATACGTATATACACACATACATACATCCATGTGTGTGTGTGTGTTTCACTACAAGAAAATGAACTTTTAGCAACAGACAATTTCCTTGGTAAAAGTCCATTTCCCGTCGCTAAAAATCCGTTACTATTAACCTCGTCACTAAAAGTTCAACGACAGAATTTTGGAAATCCGTCGCAAAAAAATCAACTTTTAGCGATGGGACAATAAATTCATTAGCGACGGAATTTCCGTCGCTAAAGATAATTTTCGCATTTTAGTTTAATTTCCCTTTTTTTGAAATTAATAATTTCGAAAAATATTTAGCTATGGAATATACCGTCGCAAAAGGTACTAGCGACGAAAAATCCCTCACTTTTTGCCCGTGGGCAAAAATCTAATGGACATTTAACGGCGGAACTTCCGTCGCTAAAAGTCCGTTGCTAATACCTTTAGCGACGGTATATTTCGTCGCTGAAAGATTTTAGATACACTATAATTAAAGACTTTTAGCGACAGAAAGCAACTAGACTAATTCAATGACATCGGTAAAATCCGTCGCTAAAAGTATATCTTTTCTAAAAAAAAAAATCTAATAACCAAACCTGTAACTCAAACCCAAACCCAATTCTTTCAATCCACATTAGGGTTAAATAATTGTTGATCCATAAGCAATAATTTAACCCTAAAATACAGTATATTTATTCAACCATCAAAACTACACTAATTAAACATTAAATGTATACAATATTGTTCATTTTGAACCAGATATAACAGGGAGCGGGGACAAAAGCAGGAGGGGGATACAAATAAAGGATGGGAGGGGAGCACAAGTCTAATAGGGCACGGGAGAGGAAGGGCTCAGGGCTCGTTGAGACCGGGATCTGGATCCTGCTGATAGTCCTCATCCACTGGGGTACTATCATCCGGATCCAGCTCGGTATGTCCAGTAACAATGCCCTGCATGTAAAGGCATGGATGCATTAATCTCGACAGTAATCGTATATAGTGTTTAGTAATCGTATATAATGTTTGTACTTGATCCCCCGGTGCACTGATCATCCGGAACACCTCCTTATCGATGTGACAGATATTGTCCAGATGTAACTGTCGTTCCACGACCGGTGTCTGCATCAGTGGAAGGTAGCAGGGGTAGGGACGCTCCTATCACGGTACGTGCAGCCGTGCTGGGCAGGTTGCGTACACGCTCTTTCGGCCTATTGACGACCCTCAGAGTATCCAGCCACCGCTTCTATCCCCACGTCTGATGACTATCCGGATTGCTGTCCAAACCCCCTAATATGTGCATACGAGGCCTGCCATTAATATCATTAAGGCAACATACATCAATACATAGCCGAAATTTTAAATATAAATAAATTAATTTGTTATTTACATCAATCTGCCGGGAAATATCTGAAACAAAGTCCCCGCCCGATGTGCATCGTCCTTATCCTTCTTCCTCACGTGCGTTTGAGTGTACGTCAATGCACACACCTCATTTTTTCCAGGTTCGGGTGCTCAGCCGCATTCTTATGTCAAACGACATCGTGAGGCACCACCACCCTCCCTACCCCCTCGTGTGCGTAGGATCCCGATCTCATTTGTTCTGCCTCCCACTCTTACTCTTCATCTCCCAGGCTGGATCAATGATCCACCTATCAACCATCTGCCCCCATAAAGATGGTGAGATCCAATGAGGGGGATACATCTTCCAGTCCTCCATCGGGGCACCCTCAGGCAACATCTTATTCGCTCGCTCCTATATATGCGTCATGTAGCCATCGCCAGTAATTTTTGCCGATGTAGGCAAAAAAAAGCCTGCCGCCCCAACACATGCTGCTCAAACGACTCAAACTCGAACTCCTCTTGCAAGGCATCCAATTACACAATAAGGACAATTAAAGTAAATAGAAGTGTTAACCCTACAATTATTTAACCTAGGATGATATTTGATTTTGATGATGACTAACATTTGATGATTATGTTGTCTAACATGCATTAAGTTGATGAAGCAATAGGTACAATCTCATACTCATGCAAACGGACAAATAGACGAGAAAATTGATCAAAGACACTCAATGGAACGCATCAAAAAAGGAATACTTCGATTAATTTTTACAATGTTTTTATTCTTTTCTTTGTAACAAGACATAGAGAGTTAATCATATCGATGACTGTGACCTAGAATTTGCCCATAGGTTTTCCTTGCATGCATAAACTTTTTCACACTTTGAAAACAGGGAAAACTGCATTTTCTGGAATATAGTCGACTGCATTGGAATGCAGTCGACTGCAATGATTTCCAGTAGCCTATTACAATTGATTGCATTGGAATACAGTCGACTGCAATTGAAAATTTTGAATTTTCAATGGCTACTTTGGGTATACAGTCGACTACAATGGTGCAATACAGTCGACTGTGTTTACCGTTTGGCACATTAAATGCCCTACCTACTTCCAAACGGTCATATTAATTTCCACAACTATATAAACTCATTTTGGACATAATTTTAATTCACCAATTACATTCAAAGCCCTCTTATTTTGCATATACTTAAAGCTCAAAGTTATTCTTCAATCCCTCTTAGTTTCCATTGTTTTCTCATCCAATTCAAGAGAGCATTTATTGTGAGCTTATATTTGAGAGATATATACTTTCATAAGTCATCGTACACTCATCTCTCTTTTTTAAGAGCTTAAACTTTTACACATCTACTTCTTGAGAGTGAATCTTTGTACACAATATTTCATCTAAAGTTTCTTGTATCAAAGCTTGGGGTTGTCAAGCTTTGGAGCTTTGGGATTGTCAAAGCTTGTTCTTGATTTGGCTATAGCATTAAGGGATTGTAAGGGTTCGATCTTGACCCGTAAGAAAGTTCATTCTAGTGAATTCTATGACCTTTTAAGGGACTTCCTTGACGGGGTGGACATAGGCTTGAGGGTAATTCGAGCCGAACCATCTAAATCTCAAGCGTCAAGTATCTCTAAACCCTTCTCTATTTACATTATTGTATTATACTTGTGTTGAGATTGGTTAGATTGCTTATTTGAGATATTGTGTTTGAGGTTTGGTGTTTGAAGCTATTCAAGTGTTCTTCATAGTTTCTCTAAGTTTGTAGTGATTACTTGTTATTTTTTAAAGTAGTCTTAAAACCCCATTCATCCTTCTAGGGTTATCTTTTTTGTTTCAATAAGGTATTCATTAAACAAATAATAACTGACAAAAAAGGAAAACCATTGCAGGCACTCCTCCCACAAGGCCTCCTTCGTCCCGGCATCCCAGTCTTTCCAGTACAACAGAAAAGAAATGACCCTTCACAAGGACGTCGATCTTCATTTTCGCCAGACACTCCAGGACCTTGATAAAGAAATACATTAATATCATTAAATAAGTGAACCGTAATAACTATTGAGATTAAAGTGATTAGTACAGAATTATGTGAATTTTTACTTACTGGCCCTCCTCGGTGAGAGTAACTCTCTGTTTTCACTGGGGATCGATGTGCACCCCGCGTGTCGGTTTAAGGCCTCGACGAGATCCTACAAAACACTAACATTAATACAGTTTAAATATAAGTTTAACATTATTGCTGCCACCCCAACTGGTTCCACAACTAATGCACCCACTAGCCCCATAAGTTTCATAACTAGCCATCGACACACATCACCACCATAATAAGTCAATGAAAGCACATCACCGCCGCCACCTAAGCCCTCGCCACCCATCACCCACCCAATTATATTTCCCTCTAAACGACACTTTAAAATCTGGTTTAAGTATATAGAAAATTTGGTGCGTGTTTGGTGCGTTCTAAAATGATTTGTAGTTTATTTTCAACGTGATTTACAATTACAATTTCTTTAAGGATGCGATGATTGTGATGGTAGCTTTTGGGTAGTGTTAGGTTCTTTTGGAAGCTGTTAGGCTACACGAAGCAAATAGTAGTGGTGGTTCTAGGTGGTTGTGACGGTGGTTTAGGCTCTAAACTTGTGGTGTTGGGATGTTGTGTCATTAGTGCTACAACAAAAATAGGTACAGTAATGGTGATGGTGATGGTCGTGGTCATGGTTTGTGGTGCAATATACGTTGGTGTTCTTGGTAAGTGTCAATGGTTTGGTTGAGGTTGCCCTATGATGGCAAGTTGGTGGTTATAATATGATTATGGCGTGAGTGGTGGTGATACGATGGCGGGACTGGGTGGCGGTGGGAAAGATAAAAGGATGAAAATAAGAGCATTTTAAAAGGAAAAGTTTTGTTTTTTGGTTGACACTAGCTTTCTCTCTCCTTTCCCTACAGAAAAAAAACCTCTTCTCTCCCCAATAAACGAAGCGTCTCTGCTGCCACTGCCGGTCTCCTCCCATGCGTGGTGGAATGGTATAGTAGTTTTCTCTCTCTGTGTTGTTAATTTTTGAGTGCTGTGTTTTTATTTTTTTTTCTTTATTCTCCTTGTGCTTTACTTTCTCGAGGCTAAACCTGTGACGATGGGGTGGGTTGTTCATGGGATTTGGGGTGAGTCGCCGAAACTCTGGCAGCAATGTCGGATGTGCGGTTAGACATAAGTTTCTTCGTGTGTTGTTGGTGGTCAAAATTTCTGCCTATGGGGTTATGTGAGGTAGTTATGGTGGGATTTCCGGTTGGGTTGGTGGGCATTGTGGCGCCATCGGGTTGGAGAATGAGGGTTGGTCTATCGTAACGGTCCGCTACCCACCCACCCCCCTAATCCCATTTTTACCAACTTGGTTTGGGTGGTGGTGAACGTTGTTGCGGTGATGGAAGGGATTCTAGGGCTTCAGGTAATGGGGGCATCTGGCTAGGCACATGTTGGTCTCGCGTTGGTGTGGTGAAGCCTTGGGTGCGTGTGGTAGAGGTGATGGCAGGTTTAAGGAGATCGTAAGGTTTAGAGGTGTGACGGTGGAGTTCCGTGTAGATGATGTGGTCAGTTGGTGGTAGGCAGTCTGGCATTGCCGTCTATGGCAATGCCAGTGGATTGGCATATGACGATGGATGGTTTGGAGTTACAGCAGTGGTGGTGCCACGAGTTGCTACTCGTGGGCGTTGCGGTGCGTGCTTGTCTAGGAGGTATAGGCGTGGGGCCAGATGTCAGGTTGCATGGAGTGCTTATCTTAGGTTGATCTAATCCCACCAAAAAAATATACAAAACGAAGGGAAAAAAAGAAGGTACCTATTTAGTGTGTTTTTAGTTTAGGCTGGTTTATTGTTTTAGTGCTTGTTTAGTTATTCTTCTAGTCCTGTTACTTTTTGTATTTTGTTTATTTAATTTGTAGTTGGTAATTATCGGTTATACATTTATTGTGATTCCTATCGGATGGTGATGTCATCCCCTTATTGATTCACTTGCCATATATGGGCATGATGTAACCCATCGTCTTTACTCATGCTATATATTTCTACTTCTAATATAAAAAGTAAAAAATAAAAGGAAAAGCTTTGGCTATTCTACCAAGTTAGCTTCCGTATAGCGACAATCAGTAATTATTAAGTGTATCTAATGACATTTCTATTAGTAGTATTAGAAACAACTTATAACTTACACATTTTTAATATTACTAGAAAAAAGTCATTGAAAATATCTAATAATCATCAATTGTCACTATATTTGGAGTTGTTGAAATCTTCTACCATTGTCGTAGGAGGCAAAACTTTTTTATTTAAAAAAGTCAACATATTTGCTCGAGCTAAACCACACGTGCCTGTCACGTGACCGTAATTATCAAGGATATCCTTAATAGCAATGAAATGAATGGTCCGATTGACTAAATCTAATAATCCAATGACCTGAATGACACAAATTATTCTCCGATGGCCAACATAAATTTTTTGTTACTGTTCAATAAATATATTGGTATAGTTTTCGGGATTAATAATGCCCCTTCAAGAGAAAATCAAGTGAGAAGCAATATAAGAATGGAAATTGGAAAAGCCAAATATTTTTGTGGCTATGGATGAAGCTCGTGACGAGTCCGAAAAGGAGCAAATGGCCATTGTTTCGAGATTCATCAATAAGAATGGGTATTGAAAGCGAGTGATTCTTAGACCTTGTTGACGTGTTAGATATTAGGTCGGTAATCTTAAGTTAGAGAGTTTTTACGTACACTCTTGATATGATCTTGTCATTGAAAACATTCGAAGTTAGGGTATGACAAGACCGAGGTACATGCGTGTTGAGTGAAATGGAATAAAGACTTTACTTTGCAACGAATGTCGATATATGCATAGTACATTTGTTGCTTAGCTCACCGACTTTATTTGGCTTTTGATCAAGCACTTCAATATCAGATTTACTTGCTATTGATGAGCTTGAGTCGCGCAAAGGACTTGATCAGCTTGGTACCTTGCAAAGGCCTGGTGATACTCGATGCAGTCCTTGTTTAAATTCTATTTGTAGCTTGGTAAATATAGTATATATTAAGCCACTCGCTTCGTGCTGAAAAATATTAATGTTGATGGAACTGAATTCAATCATGGTGCACGTAGAGAGTTACATGTAATGGCTCCATGACTCTAATTTTAGATTACTTTTATTTGATCGGCTATGGGTACCATGAATCACCTTTGCCAAACTCCATAGCGAAAATCACAAGATATACTAAACACGAAGGAGTTGGAGTGACGACAAGGTAGTAACTCCACGATTAAAGTATACTATACTAATACGTAATAATAATGGACGGGACCATCTCTTGACTAAGGTGAAGTTATTCCGTCAAAAAGCGCTAGATAGACATTCCAAAATTGAGTTATGTTACATGGGAAATCGAGGTATAGCTTGTAATGATCACAATACGCAAGAACACTTTTTTCAAGTGGACGTTTCCACGGAGCAAAAGAGAAAGTTGAGGAAGAAAAAAATATTAGAAATACACCAACTTGAGTGGAAAGGAAAAAAAAGAGAAGAAAGAAAGGCATTGAGCATCTTAAATCACTTTCTGGCACAGTAACTTTAATAAAGCTTTTTGGTGTGTTTTGTGTCTCAGGGGGGTCTGAGTTAAGTTTTTAGCATTTGGGCCAAACATGGATGGCTTAGCCCGTTTGAAGCCCAAACATTCTTAACAAAATGTGGGCTTAGACTTCAAAGGGATGGTCTATGGGCTACCAAATTGTTTAGCTTCTTCATATTTGGTCCTTCTGGGATTTGCAAGGATTCTAACAAACTCAATCACACTTGAAAAAGAGGACTTGTTTATCTCTCGAGTTAATTTTAGGGATGGCAATGGGCGGGTCGGATGCGGATCTTATAAAATCCGCACCCGCCCGGTACCCCTGAAACCCCACCCCGCCCCGCCCCGCCCCGCCACCGGGTCATGTAAGTCCAATACCAAAACCGATCCGAAGCAAGTGTTAGAAAACCGTCCCCACCCCGCCCCGCAGCCCTGAAAACCCGCTCCAACCTAGCATCTTAGAAACAAGAGAATCCTGACAAACGAGGATGCAGATCTTCTTTTGTGATTTTGCCTCATAGAGATTTAAATAAAATCTTAACTTCCATAAACAGAGAAAAAAGAGAAGTCAGGAAAACAGAAATTGATTCAAAACTAGTAAAGAAAAGACAATGGTACAGCCAAGGCACCAACAACCAAAAATGTAATGAAAGTAAGGAAAATCACATTAAACCAGAAATATGAACCCAGAATGGAGTCTCTGTAAGTACAAATTCTTCCAAGCAAATTTCCTGTGATGGCACAAATAGAAAAAGGAGTGCCGCATCAACAGACCATGGTGAATGATCTAGGATGAAATCCCTTTCTTCCCTTTGATGACTGAGTTGCACTAAACCAGAAGCAAATTTGCACACAGCTTCAAATAATGACTATACACATTCAAGATGAAAAACCCATTTCGTGGACTTAATCTTTGACGATTCAAAGGGTACAAAAGCAGACAAGCAGTCTGGTCGTTGTGGCGGTGGTGAGTTGTCGGCTAGGCGGTGGTAAGGTGGGAGCCATGGAGGTTGTTCGTGGCCGTGGAGGCTGACTGCCGACGGTGCAGGGGAGAGGGGGAGAAGGAAGCGGCGGCCGGTGGGAGAAGGAGACAGGCAGGCAGCGGCGCAGAGAGTGAGAGAGAAGATAGAAATTTAGGGTTTGAGATACAAAAAAGACATATATATTTTACGATGGACGGCTAAGATTGACTGATGTATAGGGTTAGTATAACGGGGCGGGTACGGGTTACGGGGCGGGTCGGATACCGGGGCGGACCGGACATAATACCATACCCGATCCTAACCCGCTGCGGATTTTTTAAAAAATACCGTACCCGCTCCATGACCCGGTCAAAGTCAAAATAACCCGCTCCTATCGGATCGGAGCGGGTCGGAGACCCGCCGGATGCGGATCTTATTGCCATCCCTAGTTAATCTCGAATACGCTCAAATTCAATGTCGAACTATATATATAGTTACTTCCTTATATATTGAAGAGAGGCTAGCAAAATTGACGACCTTTCAAAGCATGCTAATTTTTTTATTTGACGTTTTGACCTTTCAAAGCACGCTAATTTTTTTATTTGACGTTTTGACCTTTCAAAGCATGTTATGACGTTTCAAAGTACGTTTCAAAGCACGTTTTTATTTGACGTTTTGACCTTTCAAAGCATGCTTTCAAAGCATGGTCAAACCACTCTAATTTTTTTATTTGAGGTTTTGTTTTTAAACGAGTAAATACAGGTCTTAGCCCCAGATACTATACACTCGCCTATATATATTAACGAGGATATGCAACTAGTTTAGCTTTCGGCCATTTTTTTAAAGTGATTGCTCGCTTCCGCCTTGCCTTCGGTGACTTAGAACTTAACCCAAGCTAGAGGACGTATTAGCACAATAGACCGTGATGTAGCGGTCCCTCACACTTGGAGTATCCATGTAGGATGTATCTGGTCTTCAACGCTCTGAAATGTTCGAGAGACGGAGAGAAGAGAGGGGGGTTTACTCAAATCTCTCCTTAATCGCAAGCTCCGAAATTTACGGCGTAAGATCTCTCTTTTGTTCGTCAATTCTCTCGTTTCACTGCGTAAATGATGTTTTATTTGCAAATCTGATTTTTGTTTTGGTCCCTTGCATATGATGAAACTGGATTTAAAAAGTTGATTAAAAAGCTGGTGGATTGATTTTATAGATTGCAATTACTGTTGGTTTTAGGTTTTAGGTTTGTTCGTGCCGTTGAATTGAGAAATACGCGTAGGTGATGTTTTTTTTTTTTTTCATTGCAAAACTGGGCGTAGTTTATGCATTTTAGAGTTTGAATTAGTTTGGATTTTTCTCTTGCTTGCAAGAGAAGGGGGGCAATTGGTGTGAGCTCAAGAAATGCACACTTATCGTTTGAACTCAAATAACAATCTGAGATCAAATTAGTATTGTTTAGCATGTCGTGCTAAAGTAAAAACAATGAGTGACATCAGAATCCACATGTAATAAATGGATCCTAGGAATTCGCTAAAGTCAATAGGGAAGACCCGATGGAACTGAGGGAGGACATAGTGAAACGAGAGAACAAATCACCACTTTTGATCATCCAAATAGCTCTCCTTTTGAAAACTCCAAGGGACTTTGAACAGGGAGTGTGTATATTGTGCGTTAAGGACTGTTCTTAACTAATGTTTTATATGTATAGGCCTGAGATTCTGGTGTTTGTGGGTGGATTGGTTTCTCTTATATCAGTAAGACGGTAACCATGGGTTCCTTTTATATGAAGCGAGTAGTCAGCAGTCTAATGGCACTCGTTGGGGTTGTCACTTTTGTCGACGAGCTACCTTAACCTGTTTGTTGTCATAAGCTTACCCTAGTTCTGATATTGAAATGTTCACCGCTGTACTGCCCGTATTTTTCCATCCTTGTTTACACACTACTTAATATGAATGTTATCAGCTGGGGTCTCAATTCTTCATGGCCACATTTTAGAAGCTGTGCCTTCTGTCAGATCATGTAATCCTATTTCAAGTGTCTGGGAAATTTTGGAGGCTCTATAATATGTTTGTATGGTGTTTAACACTTGATAAATATTAAGGATACGTAAAACTCCTATACCTTAGAATGTGCTCATGCGCCAATGCCCATCATCTCTGTGTGATGAACATGCCAAAAATTCATATACGGCCTGCATGGTTAGATAAACTTCTATTGTGCAGTTGAGCTTTCAGGAGCAAGCTAAGAGGGTGGTGGGTGATATTCTTGCAGATCTGATTCAAGAAGAGTTGCTGTTAAAAGCTACATTTAGAAGAGCATTCCTTCTAAGTTGTCTATGGCCAAGTGTAGTTAACAGGTAATCTTTTTGTTGAGCAAAGTCCTTGTGCACTTGCAATGTGGGGATTTGCGTCAAATGCCATCTCTGGAACTGTTGGACAGAAGAATGGCTTTCCAAAGCAAAGCCAAGCTCCTTCAGAGTGTTCAGATGATGAAATTTCCTTGAACAACAGCAGAGAGGAAGGCTTAGAATGCCCAATCTGCTGGGAATCCTTCAATGTTGTGGAGAATGTGCCATATGTTTTATGGTGTGGCCACACCCTTTGTAAGAATTGTGTCCTGGGACTGCAATGGGCTGTCTTGAAACTTCCTACGCTTCCAATTCACCTTCCATTTTTCATCTCTTGCCCATGGTGCAATCTGTTATCCTTCAGGCTGGTATACAAGGGAAATATGAAGTTCCCTCGCAAGAACTTCTTTCTCCTCTGGATGGTCGAGAGCATGAATGGTGATAGGATTAAGTCCCATTCTTCCATCTGTGGGGATCATCAATCAGTATGGTCTTCAAACAAAAGCTTGCCCTTGAATCAGGGTAGCCACATAAACTATAGGTGTGCCCCAAGTACCCACCTTGAGGAGCAGAATGAGTCCCACGGTGATCAACGCCCCTTCATTGGTAGTCATCTCAATGCTGAAAGACTCCACTCCTCTCTTCGTAAATCCCTAGTTTTCTTTGTTCACTTGACCGCTAAATTCCCGTTGGTATTCATCTTTCTCCTTATTGTTTTGTACGCAGTACCCGCAAGTGCAGCCATCCTGGCCCTATACATTCTTATCACTATCTTGTTTGCTGTCCCGTCCTTTCTTGTTTTGTACTTTGCATACCCTAGTCTGGATTGGCTCGTTCGAGAAATCATCACCTGAGTTGTCATGGGTTTATTCTCAGCTATTAAAAAGACTTACAATCTGTTGACATTACCTTTCCTATTCTCAGTGAACATCCCTTCCCCGTGTAGTCCTCTTTCTCTGGTTGTCCTCCCTTGCCAGTTTTATGCGGTACTTACCTTATCATTCTACCTTCTGAGATTGTGAGAAAGGAGTTCCAATGGGTCTTGATTCTTCTAAACAGTTTGCGAGGGGAGTTCTATCGTTTCATGGACCGGCAGATATCCCTTGCCAATATGTCTCTGAATGTCAGTTTACTGTTTATCCTGTGGTTTTCGTCCCTGCCTTTTGTGATAACTGAGTACTTTTTATGAACATTTTGGCCTCCTTGTAAATGAAATGCAAGTTTATGAAAATATTGATTGATCGAGTATGGCTATTATTTTGCCACTCCTGTGTATAAATAAGCTGGGTGCCGCTCTCTCTAACCAGGGTATATGCCTGGAGAAGTTTGCTACAACTATTTCAAAGATATCAAGTCTCCTAGAACTATCTCAAATACAAATTGGATTGGCCCTCTTCGACCAGAGGGTTAGCTCTTGTCCAAGAGGGTGAACCTTAGTGCAATAGTAAGGTCGTTTCATTTTGAGTTGGAGTTTAAGCGTTCGGGATGAGATTGCATCTAAAAACTCTACTTAGATCCGGTGGCGACTCTCTTGTACATTGGGACCGTTCTTGTTGATGAACTTTCACATGGTGCCGAAGAATAGACATGTAGCGCTTTTAAAAGAGTTGATGCAAAAGCAAGAGTTTCACGAGCAAATCGATTAGGCTAAAGCCCGGATGCAAGCTACCCCATTCTCGAAACAAATGCTCATCGCGTGACGACCGCATGCACGGTAAAATTCTCTTACTACATGGGCAAAAAAGGGAAATTATAAGCAAAAACTCTCTTATTACGTGGGGCAGAAGATGAATCTGCAAAAATAACTTTATTTTGTCATGCATTAAATTCAAACGATAAAAGGAAAACTATAAGCCAAAATATGCTTGAAATTTATTGGTTTCGAATTTTATTTTGCTATTAAATTCTTTTAAGAAATTTATTAACGTGCTCTCGACATTATTCTAAAAAATGTCGCGTACGTGTTATAATGGACGGACAAGATTTACCCCCCCCTAGAACACGCTGTCATCGTATGTTTTTTATAAAAGACAATCGGTAAGTCTTCCCGAAAAGGGATAAAATCTTCTGACAAAGGACAGACTCTTTCCGTGGGCCCCGGTTCTTCCACGCGCTCTCCCTCCTTTTCTCTCCCCCCGCTCTGCTCTGCCTTTGTAATGAGTTTGGGCTCTCTTTTGGTGTCATGATAACAAGCCAATGCCTCTGCAAGAGATGCGCACATTCTCCCAACAACCACCCTTTTAATGTTCGCCAATATTTACCCCCAACAGCAATCCCATTACCAAAAATTAAAAACATAGGTTTCTTGAGCTACCATTGTTGGGTCTTCTTCTTTTAGGGAAAACTGCTGCAAGGACAGGTATGGTCTCAGCTGATTTCTTCAACTAAATTTTATGTTTTTCGCAATGATGGGTAATTGTTACCTCGAGGTTAAACAGGGACGTTTATGCTCAATTGATCCATAGAGTGCAAATTAATGGTTTGGTCATTTTTCTTCTTCTTTTTGCTATATCTTATTGTAGGTTGGTGTCCATATAACTGTTGTGTGCATGGAAATGTTTTGATAAACAGGGTTTTGTGAGACTAACTTCGGTTCCTAGGAATCCAAATTGAAAAAGGTTTCTCTACTTGGTTGGGTATATTTTAACTTTTGAAGAACATACATATGTTGATTCTATTGAGCTGGTCTCTGTTTTGTTCAAATTTGATAAAGAAAACATGACTTTGATGGAATTATTAGAGTTATCTTTTCTCGACATTGGTGTCACTTTGGTATAACCGAATGTTAATGTTGTAATTTAGATCGGTTGTTGGTTTTATCAGGATTCTTATGACATTCACATACAAAGAGTTGTGTTATTGCGTTTAGTTAACTTTTTGCTTTTGCTTTTGTTATGCTTGGATCGAAGAATGTATGTTCTCCGGGGGTTGTCGCTGGTCTTCTCTTCCAATATATTGTTCCATCATCATAGATAAAGTTACTTGTTTTTCTTGTTCCGATAGTTGTGTGGTTTTCTGGCCATTATATACAGTTTTCATATGTGCATATATATCTTCAATTTCTAAATTGAACATATCATATTGTATTGATGTGAATGGATCCTTTTGTATTATTTTTTATCACTCTTCAATCTATATAGTGTGGGTATTCTTATACTGTTGTACTAGAAGCAGAAAAATCATCAATTGACAGCTCTTTGACTCTTTCTCTCCCCCTCTCCCTCCCCCTCCGTCTCTCTTTTTGCGCGTATGTGTCCGTCTGTTCTTTTAATTGCGGCCGGGGGTGTATTAGTAATTTTGGTTGCTAATCAATTGATGGCAATGTTGTCAAGCTCAAGAATTTTCATTTATAGGGTACTAAACATCAGAGTCTTCTGAAATTTGATTTAATATGTATCCGCGGTTCTAGACGTCCCACTCTATGCCTCATGAATTCTTGTTTGAAGCTTGATATCTTGCTTATTAGGGTGGGCTATTAGGGCCGGAATTTAACACATTGCATTCATTGAGAAGATATTTGCTTTGAGAGGAAGGTACTTTTTGGATTCATTCAGTCACCCGTTGCATGCATTCGCTCCAAAGCGGACCTACTTGGATTTCTCATCCATTTTTTGAGCGATGGGGGGCGGGGGGGGGGGGGGGGGTTATTCTAGATCCTGTATAAATTTTCAGGTTTAAACAGATCTAAAGGTTCATTGGTGGTAATGTGCTATTTACTTTCTGATTTTAAAATCGATTCACATTTCAATCACTGTTCTTCCACGATCCTTTTCTAATATTTAGTATCGTATTAGCTGATGTCCTTGGACCCTTAGCAAGCGTCTAATACCATGGGACTGGAATAATAAAGAGCAGATTGCTTTGTAACTCTTGAACAGCTTGCTATTAAGGTATTACTCTGAACACATCTTGCATTCTTACTATATGATGCCACCATATTGTTCAAATGCATCATCTTCCTAGAGTATTGGCACATTATAGAGGGTATCATGTACTTAGTATCTTTGGATTGATGGAACATTGGTCAAAATACAGAAAAGAAGAAAGGTTTGGTTTTGTCAACATATTTTTTTGCCCTGATATGTTCTGATCGAAAGATACTTGGTATCTATATACTTCTAAGTGAATTGAGCAAATTACATTGTTTTCCTGTAATGCTCGATAATCTTTTAACCCAGAGGAACTCTAGCGATATTACTTCTTTGTAAATAATTCCAGGAATAGCTTTCAAAATCTATATTTCTACAGTAAGTGCAAAAACATTCAACTTGATGGCTTAGTTTGTTCGAGATCAGGGAAAAAAAATGTTTTTTCTTTTTTCAAGTTGAATTCTATAATTATAAACTTATCTTGTATATATTTTGGACCTCCAACGCTTTTCAGTTCTTGCAGGATTGTTAGTTTCACATTTTCATTCAATGGATTCCCACGATAGGCCATGGTAAATAACGATAACTCTGAATGGCAACGACTGCTGCGAAATATGAACCTAAAAATGGTCACACGAGAAGGATATCCACTGGAAACTTGAATATTCAAGTCATTGGTGAAAAGGTCCTACCCAATTATCTCAGAGCTTCAAGTGGTTCCTGCCACGACTATTGCAAATTCGGGATTAAACATGTTTCCGAAACAAAGGCGAGACGCCCATTTCCAAAAAGATTATCTGCAATACCAGATAAAAGCCAAGATCCAGCTAGAAGTGAAAATTTAGTGCCGACAGAGAAGAAATTGGCAGTCACTCCTAAGACTTCACGACAGTTCAAGAGCCAAACATCCCATAAACCTGAGTTCATAACGGCTGAAGCATCCACAAAGAATGCAGCTGTCCCGTCAAAGCCATCTCCTATCTCAACCGCAAGACGCTTAAGCAGAAGATACAGTGAAATCTTGATACCAAAAGATTTGGGGGCTCTCGAAATAATTTCGAAGGGAGGTTCAAGCAGTGAAGTGAAAGTAGGCAAAGATACAAAGAGCTCCAGAATGAGCAAGAAACATGGTTTGCTACCAGAAACAATTTCTCCAGCTCCCAAGCCTTCTATGAAGAGCGTGTTGTGTACAAAAACACGAAACTATGATTCAAAAAAGGCGTCATCCGTGAAAAACCAAAACATCATTAAAAGAGCAGAGAGCAAGCAACCAAGTGTTAACAAAGTACCGGAGAAGACGCTGTATGTAATTGAACCAAAAGCTGAGGATCAAAATGGATTGGGGACCTCTTCATCACCGCAATTAGTGTCACCAACCTCACTTTTATCTGAATGCAGGCAAAGTGACATAAGTGGTCTCATGTCTGAAAACAATGGGAATAAAATTGATAATCCAACAATGAAACACAAGAGCAGGCCTACATGGGTTCGAAAAGCTGGATTAGACGGAGATTGCTCGCCACGAAAGCTCAAATTCAGGAGAGGAAAGGTGGTCAATGTCCAATTTGAAAATAGTAGTCCAAGGAGACTCAAGTTCAAGCAAAGAAAAGTACTAGACGAGAACCTAAACGGAAAAGCTGATACCAGAGGCAGAAGCTTGAGGAAAGTAGTCGTCAATGGTGAGTTAAGTGGTGCTAAAACCAAATCGATAGAAGTTGTGCTTAAACATCAAGATGCCGAAGGCAAGAAAGATGCTCAGAGCTTGTTTAACAACGTTATTGAAGAGACCGCAAGTAAGCTTGTGCAGACTAGGAAAAGTAAGGTGAAGGCTTTGGTGGGTGCTTTCGAAACTGTAATATCCCTTCAGGATACCAAAACATCGGAAATTGTTACCACATCTTGAGCTGCCCAAGGTATGCATCTTCTTTCCTTGACGCTTTAAAGTAGTGTGATCTTCATCTCCTGCCGCCCTGAAGAGGCAGAGTCTCAGGGATCAAGTGGAATGGCGAGTACATGTTGATCATACCTATAGAAGGTAAGAAGGGTACATGGCACTGCAAGATGACAATCTTTTAGGAGATCATAGATGTTTGATTGAGAAAGTTTGTATGAGACTCTGACTCTTTATACTGCTATCAGTTTACTGGATGCTATTATTGATAATTTGTTCCTATACATGGTTGCTTGCCAGAATTTGTTCGCAAAGGTGTTGAGATTGTTCTTTTCCTTGAGTTCCTTGATGTGTTAACTGTTTTTATTTATATGCCTAAATGTTATTTACGAGCTAGAAAGTTGCTGAGATTGTTCTCTTCATTGCCTTCTGTTTAATATTATGAGTTGTGAAAACATCAATGTGAAATGCAACTATGATAAGATTTTCTGTTTCGTTGAGTGTCTCTTTTCCTGAAAGTCCAAAAACTAAGCCTTGCATTGCTGAGTTTGCTCCAGCCTTTAGCTGATATCATGCCAGCAGCACATAGTTCCATCAGGATGATGAACCATCCAAGAAACCTCCCCAATTTCAACAAATAATTTTTGTTGCCAAATGGACCGAGTTATCCGGGAAGGTTAGTCGGGCACTCTAAGAAGCGATACTACCTTGTAGCATGAAAGGGTGTGGCAGGCTCAATTATTTTGCATTCTAGTGGTATATATGTTGGTCGTGCAACAGAATCACCCCACTCATATAGCACAAACGCGACATTCTTAGAAAAGATTCTGTTTTCTGTTAAGTTTCTTCTCTCTTTGTTTGTCGTTTGACAGAAGAAAAAGTATGTTAAGCAATAACAAAGAAACATTATTTCCTCAAATTAAGAAAGGATGTTGTCACAACTTCTTATAACACCAACATGTTGAACTGTGGAAGGATATCTACCGTATGGCGTTTTACAAGGAAATTCACAATTGATTTTGTATAGCGAAAACGATGATCTCGGGGTGAAAAGGCATAAAGGAAAGTTTTGCCTAATTTCAAGTACTTGTCTTGGCATCGAGAACTTGCAAAGATTGCCATATGACACGTTGAATTATGAGATCGAACTACTCTATATACGAACATGGTACTAAAAGGCCATCTTATACTGTTGACCCACTAAGGGAAAAGGAAGGGAACTTATCCTCGATTAGGGCTATGCTCAAAGACATCGATGGTTCTATAGTCAACTTGCCAATGTTGGTTACCGAGAATTCGGCTAAAATGTTCCGGTCAATATCTATAATGTTACATCATCTTTATGAAATATGTAAGCCCAGACTAAGTCTCGTATCCACGCCTCTTTGTTGTTAAAAGATAAAGTTTTTCAGAATGCATCTTTGGCGAAAATCGAGGTCCGAGTAAATAGAAAGGGTATCTATGAAGTTTAGGTTGACAGATAGAACTACTCTCTCCAGAACAGTGTGCAACCTCGTCTTCAGTTGAGAGGCAATGTCCATTATTGTTTGGATTGAGATTATTCCAGGGAACCCCCATAGCCTGAACTAAACCTTTGCTTAATTTCGTCAGGGACAGATGAACATGTATATAAGAGACTCTTTGTCGAAACCATATATGTACTTAGTTTAGATGTCCAACCTAAATTTCTGGTCATTCATAGTACATAAACATTCATTGAATGCTGCACACGCGTACGCAGCTCGATTATATTGTAGTTGTTACATCTCTTTCATCTCGAAGACTAATGGTTGTGGACATATCCAAAGCACTAATATCTAGCATAAAACTAATGATCAATGAAAATTTTGAATTTATAGGTGTAATACCCCATATTTTTGGGTACTTGTGTAAAGAACAATTAAAAAAATATTCTGATTTTGAATTAAGTAAGGACTTTAGAAAATTTTCTTGTAGCCCTTTTAGTGACGAAATTAATATTTAATAGTATTAGTGGCTAATGTGATTAGATTAAATATATATATAAAAAAAAAAGATTTCGACTTGGATTAGGATTTTAAGTCATATTGTGATTAAATTAGTAATGAGGACTTTAAGTTGAATTATGATTACACTAGCAATAAGGACTTTTAGTTGTATAATAATTACACAAGTAATAAAGACTTTTAGTTGTGTTATAATTACACTAGAAATTGGGACTTCAGGTCATACTAGAATTAAATTAGCAAACTATATAAGGAGGAAGAAGACATAAGAGTCTTCATATATATATATATATTAGAGACAAAGGAGAGAAAAGAGTTAGTGCATTCTTTTGGGTATTCAAGCAAAAAGGTGATGATTAATCTAAGATAAAGAGGAGATTTTTGACATTATATTCGTTACTTTGAGGTAAGGGTTCTTACGCCATCTTTTCGTTTTATACACGAGGTCTATGTGCTATGCTTTGATTCCCAAAAATATATTTGTCTTTGAACGTATTGTTGATCATCAAGTTTATTTTTAAAGTTATCCATAAAATTTTGTGATGTCTTATAACTTGCGTTAAAGACAGTTCTTTATGATTATAATACTGTTCATTATTTTTAGCGCTCGCTACTTACCTTCCAAAGTCTGTTTTCTGTTCACGGCCAAGGAGGTCAATCTGTGTTAGTTTCAAATCTTCAGAGCCACATGTCATGTTCTCATTTGGCGTTTGACATATATTTTGTGTATTGTGTCAAGATTCCATCGTACTTCTCCCAGATTTTCGGCTTAATCGAGTAAATCTTTTTCCTTACCTTGTCACTTGTCACTTTTCTATTGGGTCTTGAATTCCTTTCATTATTTCCATCCGTATACTCCACATTAGACGGGAGCGGATCCTCTGCTGTAACTAGGGTTACAGCAGAGGTGTAACCTTAGTTACAGCCGTCGGATCGAAATGGACGCACCAAGTTCTGCCACGTCACCCAACCCACTAAAAGCACGTCAAACAGTGCTTGCGGAGTTAATGGACCAAACTTCTTCCGTCAGTCAATCTTCATTCTCTCTCTCTCCCCCCAGAAACACACACTAAAATCCATCTTCACCCATCATGTACAAATCCAACAACATGAGCATTAATTTCTTTTACTCGGTTCCATCTCTAGCTCTTTACCCACTTTTGAAGTTTAAACACCAAAAACATGGGGAGGAAGAAGAAGCAAAAGATAATTTCTTTTATCAAATCAAAAATGCCCAGGTGATGGAATAAATACAGTTACAGGACCAAGTTTCCTTGAATACAATAATGAAACAGTAAATCGACAAATCAATTAATGAACAAAACACCTCCTGCTTGTCAAAAATCCTATGGCCCTTCGTGGATTAGCCGGTTTTACTCTTATCCCATGCCACTATGCGCGTGTCGAAGACCAATTTCATATCAATTTCATGGAGAAGAGAGGGAGTGAAGATCAAATTCATGTTAAGGTACAACGAAAATTGCCTTCAAGATTGTGATTTTTTGGGTAACAGAGTAAGGGATTCAACGAGGTAGATCATTTCCGAGAAAATGGATTTCCAGAGAGGGTATGTTTCTGGAGAGACACATTGAGCAAGATGGATCTTCCAGGGGTGGAGATGAACGGTTCCAAGAGGAGATGGACCGTAGAGAAAGTGGGTTTCTAGAGAGAGAAAGAGAGAAAGAGAAAGAAAGGAGAAAAGAGGGTTTAACGGAAGACTTCGGTATTTACTCCGCAAGCACCGTTTGACGTGCTTTTAGTGGGCTGGGTGACGTGGCAAGATTTAGTACGTCCATTTTGATCCAATGGCTGCAACTAAGGTTACAGCACCTCTGCTGTAACCCTAGTTACAGCAGAGGATCCACCTCCACATTAGACATGTAATACTTTAGCTTGGATTTCCACGTGTCAAATTTGTGGTGGCTTCTATTTCTTGACAATGTCCTTTTATTCTCTCGGTTTTCGTGCCACTAAATTTTCGTCTGAAAATTTTTATTGACGATATCTCACTCGTTTGATCTCCGATTGAATTGATTTTTGTTTCCTTGAATTCGTATTTTTATTCTCTTCAGTTTGAGTATAGAATGACTATTTTTGGACTTCGAATGAATATTCGTTATATTTATCAAACTACTTTGTGGGTGATATTTGTATTTGAAAGTCACTTTTAATTGTCGTGACTTATATGTGACATGTCGGCTGCGAGATTCGACATGGTATAACCATGATTTTGTGATACTTAATAATAAGTAATTGTGTATGTGACATCCACAAGATTTGGTAAATTTATTTTGATATTCGACTTATTGGTTATGTAACCCATTTTTCAGTTGATTTGTTATTCGTGTATGAATTGATATTCGACTTATTGGTTATTTAACCTCATTTTCGATCGCTTCTGTTATTATCTTGTGAAACTCGATTGAGTTGTTTGAATTCCTACTTATTGGTTCTATTCGATAACTTAAATTTATTATTCGTTTTTGGTAACCCTTTTTTGGTCACCTTTATTCACTTGTGAAATTTGACTGAGTTATCTAAATTCCTATTTATTGGCTCTACTCGATAACTCATGTTTCGTATTCGTTTTGGCCCTCTGTGTGTAAAAACTTTTACTGGGCAATTCGTGCTCACCCCTTTGCTTTTCGTTTCTTTCCCTTCCAGGCCAAAAGTAGCAGGAAGGGCGAGATATTAGTACAGCGGCGGGAATTGCTTTGGTTTCTGATATTGAGAATAGAGCTTATAATTTCTTTAGACGAAATATTGGTTAGTTGATTTATTTTCCTTTGGATTCAGATAATTAGTCTGAGAGATTGTAATAAAATTTTGAATTTTTTTTGGAGTTAAGATTTTGAGATTCAAATCATTATGTTTGCGGTATTTTAAATGCTCCACTCTATCATTACGGTTGTTACGTTTTGGATTGGTTTTGGTTAAAGGACGTATTCAGACCCTCGGGTTCGGGGCGTTAAAGAATGATATTAGAGCTTAGGTTTGAGATTCTGTAGACTCCTAAGCCTAAGATATATGTAATTGGGATTAGACCCTGAAAAGGTGGATTAAGTTTTGAGAATTTATTTCATATTTGAGTATAAGATTGAGATTTGGGCATAAGCTTGGGATTTGGGTTGAGTATGCAATAGTAGAACGAATGTTAGTTACCTTTTCATGCCAAGGAAAGTGGGTTCGCAGTCGACGTGGAAGTTCCACAAGGAATGCAGTCCGAGTCAGATGCCAAATGTACTGATGTGGGACACATCAAGGGTGGAACAAAAGCAGAGACCAAGGGCTTCCCAGATAGAGCCTGAGGGTGGCAGTGCTACGAGGGCGATGGCACAGAATGAATACACGACGATTGTCATAGTCCGATGCTTAGGTCCAGAGTCAGGGTCATGTATGTTTCTCTTTCTAGAATTTTAGAGTGAGAAAGTGAAATATGTTCTGAAAATGTTTAAGCCGTCCCGAATGAATTCTCAAGACCCCTATTTATAGAGGTTGGGATAATTATGTCATCAGTCGACACGTGGCACTCCCCGGGAGTGACACGTCACCGAGGGGTCCACAACTTTCGGTGCTCCACGGACTGTCGGATCGCATATTCAACTGGCCTGCTCCTCACAGCGTCAGTGTGGCCAGAGAACCCCCTTGATCTAGCCACCAATACAAGCCCTTGCAGAGTCCCACAGGCCTGGCAGTGGTAGGGAAGACCTGACGCCCAACTGCCATGCGGACTAGGCGCGTTGCCTTCCGGAGACCTGCTCCCGTCTCAGAGTGTCCCAGGGGTCATAGTCCCTAGGGGTGTTGATGAAGCCCCCAGTGCTGGAGCCCGTAGGCCAGTCACACAGACACCCTGGCGGAGATAGTGTCCCGGAGGAGTCGCCTATTCCACGGGCCGAGGTAGCATCCCGGATGAGCCGTCTACCTGGCGAAAGGGGAGTCTTCGTGCCGGAGCACTTAGAGCTCCCTGGCAGAGATAGTGTCTCGGAAGAGTCGCCTATCCCCGCGGGTGAGTCCTTGTGCTGGAGCACTTGGAGCACGTCAAGGTAGCATCCTAGAGGAGCCGTCTACCCGACTGGCCGAGTTAGCATCCTGGAGGAGCCGTCTACCTGGCGGAAGAGGAGTTGAAAAGCTCACTGGTGGAGATAGTGTCCCGAAGGAGTCGTCTATCCCCGCGGATGAGTCCTTGTGCCAGAGCACTCGAAACGCATCAAGGTGGCATCCTGGAGGAGCCATCTACCTGACAGGCCAAGGTAGCATCCCGGAGGAGCCGTCTACCTGGCGAAAAGGGAGTTAAAAAGCTCCCTGGCGGAGATAGTGTCCCGGAGGAGTCGCATATCCCTGCGAGATGTTGTACACTCCGGAAAGTGGGTCGAAGCATGTTCCACAACCAAGGAAGGGTGCGCATGGTGTGGTGAATGAGTGTGGTGCCCGGGGGGGCATGTAACATGATTGTGGTGCATGGGCGTGATGAAGTGTGTATGATGTGGTGCGTGGGCGCCAGCGACGGGAGTCGCGAAGAAGGCGCATGGGCGCTGGCAACGGGAGTCGCGGAGTTGTTGCGCGGACGAGGGCAACGAAGGTCGCAGAGACAGCGCGCGGGCACGGGCGACAGGAGTCGCGGAGATGACGTTTCGGATGATGGGCGACGGGGGTCGCTGAGATGACGTCTGGGCGACGGGGGTCGCGGAGATAGCGTCCGGACGACGGGCGACGGGGTTCGCGGAGATGACGTCCGGACGACGGGCGACGGGGGTCGCGGAGATGGCATCCGAACGACGGGTGACAGGGGTCGCGGAAACAGCGTCAGGGCGACGGGCGACGAGGGTCACGGACGATGAATGGTCCCTTGAATAGTAGTGAAGGTGCTAAGGATTGGAGGCCAAAGGCCAACCCTTTAGGGAAAGCCAAGGACAAACTTGGGGGAAGGCCAAGGCCAACCCCAAGGGGAAGGCCAAGGCCGAGGCCGACCCCAAGGCGAAGGCCAAGGCCAACCTCTTTGGGCAAGTGCCATGGTGCTTCGATGGGCGACGGTCGCAGCGCAATGTGGCGTTGCGCAAAAATGAGTTTCTTGGTGACGAAGTAACGTAACAAAAGTGAAAAGTGCACGTGACTTGAGCATGCATGCTTTGACCGGTTGGAAGCGTTGAATATTGACTGTTGATTGTGCGGACGTGTCATGCAAAATGGGACCCCAGTGGGCCTTTGGGTGCGACCAAAATAGGTTGGGAACACCTTTGAAATTCAAATATTTTTAAGTGTTAATCAAAGAGGATGATTGAAGGATAGGACTATGATCTTTTGATGTCTATGAGCAGCTCTGTCAAATAGACTACAGAAAAGGTTGTGATTTCAAGATACAAGTGATATGGTGATAGATTTTTTTGGTAGTGAATTTGAAAAAAGGTGTTGACATTACTAGATCCTGATGCCACTTTATTCATTTGTTTCGATATCCTTTTGTAAGCATCTAAGTGTTAGACCTAGAAACTTGAAACCACAGATATATGTAGTTACCTTTATGAAAAATCCTGTGGTGGCCCCTATGATTTATAATTCTTGCCCCATCGATATCGATGATAGGGATTTGAAAGTTGACTTAATTTCTGGATATGAAACACTTTGATGTTATTTTAGGTATGGACTGATTGTCTTCCAATCATGCCAAGATAAATTGCTTTAGAAAAGAGAATGGTTAAAGGATAAGATCATGATCTTCTGGTGAATAGCTCTAACAGCTAGTAGCTATAAGCTGTGTTGTGATCGAGAGATATAAGTGATGTGGTAGATTATAGAATTAAATTTTGGTGGATGTGTGATAGATGTGTGTAATTATATTTTGGGTACTTTTAAGGTAATACTTTTTTCTCAAAGGATAAGGTTATGATCTTATGGTGAATAGCTCTAACAGCTAGTAGCTATAGGCTGCGTTGTGATTAAGAAATATAAGTGATGTGGTAGATTAGAGAATTAAACTTTGGTGGATGCAAGATATATGTGTGTAATTTTATTTTGGGTACTTTTAAGGTAATATTTTTATCTGTGATGAATTTGGTAATAGTTTGAGGTGGTTTGCTTTGAGGTATCAGAGTGCGTAGCGAAAGCATGGTTTGTCTTTGGTGTGATGTGTAAGTGCGTATAGAAAATTAGTTATCCATATTGGCTAAGTCAAAGTGGTATACTTCGAAGGTTATTCGATGGATATATATATATATATATATATATACACACACACACACACACGAGGAAAATATTTATTGGTAGATGATCTCATGATTTTGTTGGGTAAACTTGATAGACATTGCATCGTTACGTTTTAAATTGAGCCTTAGACATTGAGCTCATGGTCTTAGTTAGTGAACTTCATAGACATTGTATCGTTGCAATTTTAGTTAAGCCTTAGATATGCTTTTGTGGTCTTTATAGTTGATAAGTATGAGCAGGAAGATAGAGTTAAATATTGTCTGGAGTAACCATGTATTTGAAGTATTACGATGTATGTGGGTTTAGAGTTTCGGAATTTGATGTTGGCAATTAGAGTAAGTATTGTTAAGTTGTAAGGTTGATAAGATGATTGATGTGTTAGGCAGAAAGCATGCCAAAAAATTTAACACTTTTAGTTACTATTTAGCCTGAGTTGTCAGTGAAATGTCATTTAGAAAGTATTGAGATGACTCCATTTGTGACTTTGTATAGCGTAGACCTTGATCACCTATATGATAGTGTAGCGTTAGGGTGGGGTGGTAATGACAATGGAAGTTAAAGCTAAAGTTCGGATCTCGTAGAACACAGGTCATATGAGACGAGAAATTGCTTAGGCTTGAAGTTAAGTATGTTACTGTTAGATGAATTGTGCAAAGGCATGGTTTGGTGTATTATCATAGTAGCGCAGTAGAAGCATGATGGATTAGAGATTAATTTCATTTGTTGAATTTTAAGTGGCATAATTTAGCTCAGTATATTTCGTAGGCTAGTTAAGTAATAAATATTTCAAAGTTAGAATTTCAATTACAGTGTGAGGAACGTAATGACTTGTGTTAGAAGGCAATAAGTTACTTTTGATGATTAATGAACATTCAATTCCGATGACGAAATTATTTTTAGGGGGGGGGGGGGGGGGAAGAATGTAATACTCCAGATTTTTGGGTACTTGTGTAAAGAACAATTAAAAAAATATTCTGATTTTGAATTAAGTAATGGACCTTAGAGAATTTTCTTGAAGCCCTTTTAGTGACGAAATTAATATTTAATATTAGTGGCTAATGTGATTAGATTAAATACAAAAAAAAATTGACTTGGATTAGGATTGTAAGTCATATTGTGATTAAATTAGTAATGAGGATTTTAAGTTGAATTATGATTACACTAGCAATAAGGACTTTAGTTGTATAATAATTACACAAGCAATAAGGACTTTTAGTTGTGTTATAATTACAGTAGAAATTGGGACTTCAAGTCATACTAGAATTAGATGAGCAAACTGTATAAGGAGGAAGAAGATATAAGAGTCATAAGAGTCTTCATATATATATATTTTTAAAGACAAAGGAGAGAAAAAAGTTAGTGCATTCTTTTAGGTATTCAAGCAAAAATGTGGTGATTGATCTAAGATAAAGAGGAGATTTTTGACGTTATATTCGTCACTTTGAGGTAAGGGTTCTTACGCCATCTTTTCGTTTTATACACGAGATATATGTGCTATGCTTTGATTCCTAAAAATATATTTGTCTTTGAACGTATTGTTGATCATCAAGTTTATTTTTAAAGTTATCCATAAAATTTTGTGTTGTCTTATAACTTACGTTAAAGACGGTTCTTTATGATTGTAATACTGTTCATTATTTTTAGCGCTCGTTATTTACCTTCCAAACTTCGTTCTCTGTTCATGGCCAAGGAGGTCAATCTGTGTTAGTTTCAAATCTTCAGAGCCACGTGTCATGTTCCCATTTGGCGTTTGACATATATTTTGTGTATTGTGTCAAGATTCCATCTGGGACCCACACCAACAGATTTTTTTATTGAACACACGATTTATTCTTCTACAAATACCTGTGAATAAGATAGTTGAAAATTTGAGTAAATCAATTAAATAAGTTATTTGTTCCGGATGCAATTGTACAAAAAAAAATAACTTATTCTAGAAGAAACAGCTTTATTGGACATCGAGTAAATCTTCTTCCTTACCTTGCCACGTGTCAATTTTCTATTAGGTCTTGAATTCTTTTCATTAATTTCCATCCGTATACTCCACATTAGCCATGTAATACTTTGTCTTGGATTGACACGTGTCAAATTTCTGGTGGATTTTATTTCTTGACAATGTCGTTTTATTCTCTCAATTTTCGTGCCACTAAGTTTTCGCCCGAAAACTTTTATTGACAATATCTCACTCGTTTGATCTCCGATTGAGCTGATTTTTGTTTCGTTGAATTTGTATTTTTATTCTCTTCAGTTTGAGTCTAGAATAACTATTTTGGGACTTCGAATGAATATTCATTATATTTATCAAACTACTTTGTGGGTGATATTTGTGTTTGAAAGTCCCTTTTAATTATCTTGACTTATATGTGACGCGTCGGCTGCAATATTCGACATGGTATAACCATAATTTTGTGATGCTTAATAATAAGCAATTGTGTATGTGACACCCACAAGATTTGGTAAATGTATTTTGATATTCGACTTATTGATTATTTAACCCCATTTTCGATCGCTTCTGTTATTCGCTTGTGAAATTCGATTGAGTTATCTGAATTCCTACTTATTGGTTATATTCGATAACTCGAATTTATTATTCGCTTTTGGTAACCCTCTTTTGGTCACCTTTATTCACTTGTGAAATTTGACTGAGTTGTCTAAATTCCTATTTATTGACTCTACTCGATAAGTCATGTTTCGTATTCGTTTTGGCCCTCTGTGTGTAAAAACTTTTACTAGGCAATTCGTGCTCACCCCTTTGTTTTTCGTTTCTTTACCTTCCAGGCCAAAAATAGCAGGAAGGGCGATATATTAGTACAGCGACGGAAATTGCTTTGGTTTCTGATATTGAGAATAGAGCTTATAATTTCTTTAGACGAAATATTGGTTAGTTGATTTATCTTCCTTTGGATTCACATAATTAGTCTGAGAGATTGTAATAAAATTTTGAATTGTTTTTGGAGTTAAGATTTTGAGATTCAAATTATTATTTTTGCGGTATTTTAGATGCTCTGCTCTATCATTACGGTTGTTACGTTTTGGATTAGTTTTGGTTAAAGGACGTATTCGTACCCTCGGGTTCGGGGCGTTACAATAGGAGTAGCAAATGCTATTTTCTTTCAGAATTCCTCATGGCTGGATACAATTGAATAATTTGGACCATTTGATTCAAGGAAGCAAATGGTCCAAACACAACTTCAATGCTGGGAACACATTCATAACTACATGAGGTGAGACTTAGCTTGATTATTCAACTCATGTCATGTGGGAAGCTTGGAAATTCTATTTGAGGCATTAGACAGTTGTTCTGGGATCAAGTGGAGGCAAGGCTTCGTCTGGAACCCACATGAAATCTTTGCAGGGAGTCATATTGGTCCTTTGGTAATGTCTGCCCATGGCTTGTATGTGGTGGATAATATTGAAGCTTGAGACCGATAAATTGTTAGACCTTCATTTGTACCATGAAAATATTCTACCTCAGAAGTATTGAGTAACAATGACTGGCATAGATAACTTATCTTTGTCAAAACATCGTGTATATCTTGCATAGTGTACTGACTGTCATAGATAAGAAAGTGACACGAATAACTAACTGACAGCTCGAAGGATCATGATGTTGTGAGCACACCAGCGCTGATCGAGCCACATATGTAATTTCTCTTCGGTAAGCTCATTCTTTTTCTTCAGTAGTCCTTTCGTCCCTGTAAAAGAGACCCGAGTACTATAAAACTTACAAGCTTGTGGATTATTCTTGTAAGCCCGTCCGTTTGAAGCCCTCCTCACAAAACGAACGATATGATGTTGTTGCCGGCACTGTGGTTTCTCCGCCTTAATTTAGGCGAATATGCAACTTAATGGATTTATTATCCATGTTTAGAGTAGTCTCTTCTTTAGCAACATACCAAGAAGTGAAAGAAGTAGCTCTCTCACAACTTGGTAGCTAATAAATCAGATGAACTGATAGGAATTTGTAATCATTGGATAGTTCGTGAACTTGGAATGTTGAGGTGAGCTCTTCATGGTCCATTGTGAGCTCTGAGTGGGGTGGACCAGTTATGCCAACTGCAGAATAAGCTAAGGCATGAGGTGCTGCATGCCCATGGAGTAACTCATGTTTTCTATGAGAATGACTGCCAACAACTATATTGGTTCCACAAGGAATTAAAGCCTTGTCCCCAATCCTTACTATGACTTTTTGCTTATGACTTATTGCAGCATGCAGCTGCTGTTGTACGTAAGATTGTCGGCAGTACTACTATTATGACCCGTAATTATAATTTCTTGATTTCTGCTAGTGTTTTCATCGATGAATACTATTTTTAGTGCTAAAGGTTGACAGTACTGCCAACTCTATGCTGCAGCTCCCCATAGAGGATCTGAGTCCTTGCTTTGTACGATAAATTTACCTTTGAATGGCTCATAGCCTAAATCTAGCACCAAAGGTGCGGGATCAGTAAGATTCAAGTGCCTCTAATTATTGATCCTGTTAAGAAACTTCCAATATCTCTGAATAGTCGTAGTGCATGAGCACTGGATGAGTACTTGCATGATATACCGAGTCAGGAATACTGTCACTAGGAGCCATGCTTGCTTCCTAGCTACTTAGCCAACACAAGATGGCTAAGTAGGAGTCAGAAATGCTAGCCCTTAACTGCAATGACAGCAGAATTGTTTCGTTGACTCCCATCCCGGGTCGAGAGAGATTTTGCTCTCTGATTTTTGTTCTGCACTATAGCCGCTCGGCTTTTTTTCCTTGATCGATAAAAAAAAAATAGGAAATTGAAACCAACTAAACAATCAAAATAAATGCAAGCTTAGATTATTTTAACGTAGGTGCTAGAAGAAAACGATTAGAACTTTTTCAAGAAAAATGACGAATTTTTTATCCATGTTCTTTGTCAAAAATTGCGAGTGAGGATACAAAAGAATTTTCAAGCTACACCTTCTGGACAACAGCAATATAATATGGAAGTTTTGCATCATTTGGCGCCATCAATCTAAATCAACTTAGCATGCATCGTGCCCTCGAGGTTTTTCCTCCCCAGGTTTTCCCCATATATGTGCAGATTAGAGCAGGTACACAGCTCGATATTCATTAGGAACACGGTGAATCTAGGACCAACAAAATAGATGGAACTGAGCATGATTTGGCAGTTGGCACCATCAACTTCAGTCAAATTGGCAAGTGGGGTCTGTTACCTTCTCCTCATCTATGAGCCATATGCATCACTATATGCTCTTTGATGAGAGTATCTGTCACTGTCTTATAGTACATATACTTTAAGTCTGAATCAATCCTCCAATCAAACTATGTAAATATGTAAATTTAGAAACATATTTCCATGTTGCCTTCCTTATGGTCAGGGAGTAGAGTAATGGTGATGATACAAAACGAATACAAGCAACTTCTTCCAACAATATTCATGGCTACAACAGGTGGATCGTTTGCCGCAGCAAAATAGGCCCCTACTGCCTCAAATATATTGTTGGCTCAGCACTTTTTGTCAAAACCTTGGCAAATTGGTTCAGCAGGTCGTGGGTAATATAATCATAGACAATGAATATATTGAATGTGTTCCCAATCTTACCTAACTTATGGCTGTGAAATATGAGTTGGTGTCCATATTCTTTTCGTTTTCTCAAGTTTCGGCCTACAGATAATATTGATGTTGTTGTCAGTACCAAAAGAATTATGTAGTCTTGTTGTCGCTTGAAATTTGAGGAATAACAAGCTTAATTCACAAGATAACTCAAATACTCTTTTACTTACAAAAAGTTGTTCAAGTAACATTTTACACTAGTAGGCTAGAAAGCTATGATCTTAATCAGTAAATGTAACTTCTTTTCCTAGATCTTGCTTCTATACAAAAATAAGCAGTCCTCATTTCCCTTGAACATTGTTTCCCTGTGGCAGGCTGCTCGCTGCCTGTGTCCCTTGATTAATTTGCTGTCGGTAGAGCGCTGCCATCTTGGTGTACATATCCATATTCATGGACTGCAAGAAAAACCATAAGAATCCATTAATGACTATGGCTCTAGTACATTGGTTTTCCTTTTCTTTTATGTCACGATTTATGGTGACTTCTCGAAATTGCTTCACAACACTAGAGTATTTATTTGACTTACTTGTGCGAGAAATGCGTAGTATGGATCATTGAATGGAACTGAAGTGTTGGGAGTGGCAACAGGATTTGCTTGTGATGGGGTGTGCCTTGGAATCATGGAGGGCACCACAAGGGGAGGTGGAACGAAGGCGGGAGTAGCAGCAACAACGGGGTTAGGATGGATCATCTGAGGCAGTGATTGAGGTGCAGCTCGAGCCATATTAGTCATGTCAAGCATCCCCATGCCCATTCCTAGCCCGACCCCCATCCCCATGCGCGCAAGGAGAGACATCTGAAGGTGTTGCTGCATTCCTAGTGGCATCATCATTTGAGGCATGTTTCTCGCACTCATCATTTGAACTTGTGCTTGTAGTTGTTTTAAGTAGTCGATCACCTCATCGAGCATCGAAGCTTTGTCAGTCTACAAGATTTGAAACCGACAAGTTATGCAAGGACAGTACATGCTCTCCTGTTCTGATCCATACTCAGAGTCTTATAACTTGCAACCTTTACGAAAACCTGTACAAATTTATCTGAATTGAATGATGAAAAAGGTGGTTTTCTCACCTTACTCGCATTAGGCACCAGCTTCTGCAGAGCTTTCATCTTCTGGTTGATTCTATCTCTACGTCTCTACATAAACAATTTCATGTAAGAAACTTCATCAGTCTGGTTTCATGTCGTTAGTTTTCTGGCATTAGCAAATAATGCAAAATTTGTTTTGGTAGATAGATATAAAATAGCAATCTTCACAAGTATTCAACCCCATGTTAAGCCTTATGCTTATTTACGCCTTATATGTTGCCAAAATAAAGCATTAGCCGTTAAGCAACAATTTGGGTGGGGAAAGCACATTGGTCTGTGATTTTTCTAAAATAATGTAGCTAAGATGAAAATAACTATGGAAGTGGTAATTACTCGTTCTGACTGATTATGTGTAGCAGCAGCTCTACTTCGTCTGGAGTGAGAGCGAATAGTTTCCCCTTTGGTCTTGAATTCTTCATCTTGGTTTTCCTGTCAAAGGAAATGTAGAAAATTGGAGAACTTCCCAGTGAGAAACGTTCATACAGCAGATTGATGTTCGAATTAAGTTAACTGATTGTTCTACATGGAATAAGCGATCTACGCTAAAAACATGTAGAAGTTTCGTTGCTCTACGAAACGAAGGCGTCTAGATGTATCCGGAGTACCTTTTCAGTTCATGCAAACCACACAATAGAGTAGTCAGTTCCATGAAGCTGAAAAACTCTGATGCTAAGTTGTGGTACGAAATCTTAAATCACGGAGTATAATGATGCTAGAGAATTATGCAAAAGGTACAACTCTTTACAAATTACTCTTTGAAACTGTAAACTTTTGCTTACATTTATTTCCATAGTTGGAGCCTGGACGACAATAATGCTTAAGGCCAACATTTTCTTAGATGAACCTAAACATAGTTATGATCAAAGCTGAGAGGTGTCATCAAGCATTTTAACATCTGTACTGCTCTTTACCAAGATTACTGTAGCCTTTAGAGTACAAATTTTAAAGTTGGTTTGATCTAGGACTTCTTAAATGAGAACAAATACGTGCTAAATGGCTAGATGCAATAAGGTACAGCAAACTTTTTTAATACATACCTAAACATATATACTAGCTCTTTAAAATCCTGAAAGAGAAAGCTATTCGTCGATACTACTAGGTAAGAAGGGGTCTACGTTTAACATGGAAGTTTCTCTGTTACCGCAGCTAGATTTAAAGAAAAAATCGGATCATGTTGCGGTACTTGTGGGGTATTTGCTTTCTGTTTTCAATTTTGAAAACCAAAATCTTCTAAGAAGGTATCATTCATCTACCTGGTGTACATAACCCTCTTGAATGCGTTGGTACAGCCCAAAAGCGCTTTCAAGTTTAGCCTTTATAGACCACCAATTTGGAAAAACAAAAAACAAAGGAAAACAGTAAGGCAAATATGTTTTTATATAGCCAAAAAAGGGACGGTCAGATAAACTTCTTCGGAAATTACCGAGCCATCGTGACAAGCCGAATCTTCGTCAGTGGTTTTAGTCTTCAAGCTCTGAGGAGATTCAAAAGAAGCCCAGGTCATCATAGTTGTATCATTATCTTTGCATATTGTCGCGCTACCACTAGCACATGCACTACGATCTACACGATCTTCCTGAACGTTACGACTTAGAGACTTTCCACATTGGTCCGAGTATTCTGAGGGACGCATCCTTTTCTTCGCGATATTTGGAGCTACTTGTACATGTCCCGAGCTGATCTCCCCCCATTTTCCACTAGAGGATGCAACAATGGAGCTTATATTCCCTAGACTTTTGTCATGTTGCACAAACTTTAGGTTTTGCTTGTGGCATGTAGCCTGATGAACAATGGACTCTAGCGTGTCACCAGCCCTACCCCATATGGGCTTTGTTGGGGCAGTCGGAAGGATCCCACCAAGCTCATGCATGGCTAGCTGGCCATTTTCCCATGTAAGCTCAGCAACTTCATAGTTAGACCTGAATTTCGAGCATGAAATTCAAAATGAACTAAGCATTGAACCAACCACATAATTCCATTCTGGTAAGAGCTAGCTGTTTGAGAAATAGTAAAAATAGTTGTTCATAGAACTGAAGTGAAAGAAAACATCTATTAAAGTTGGTGTCCTAATATGAAAGTGATTGCTAAAAGTAGCAATGAAAGAGAAACAGGGTACACAAACTTGAGGAGCTTCCTATAGTTAAAGAGAGCGGAAATTGGTTAGAAACTACTTGGGGTCACAAGGAAACAACTTGAAATAATTAGCAACTGGGCTAACAAGTGGAGGATTTTTAGAAAAGCAAACAAAGAGGAAATTGCTCCAGTGAAGCAAACTGGAGAGGGGAGAAAGAGAGAGAAGAACCTGCTAACAAAATTAAAAAATTAAAATCATGCTCAGAGTGAAGTAGAAGGGGGGTGGCACACTCATCTTTTACGGAAGTGCTAGAGCAATATGAATGGAGAAAGAAGCTATAAAGTTAGCACTGGAAAGGACTAGTTGTATGCAGGCTTATCCTGCTATAGAAGAGACATCGTTTGTGCATCAAACCCATGTTCACCTCCCAACAACATTGGAACAGCCTTACTATCGCGCCAAAGCTCCCACTCGATTAGATTTCCTCTAACATGAAAAGAACTGATTGACAGCCGAAGAAGGCAGCAAAAATGACAGAAGTTTCTCATGAATAGCTGAGACATAAGGAAAAGGAGAAAGAGATGGGAAGTGGGTGTTGTTCTCCACTTGTTTCCTTTTGATGGACAGAAAGTGTTGCATTCTCTCATCATACAGAATTCCATTTAAGCAGAAAGAAAAGTGGCATGGTAGAGAATTAAAAACTGCTCACTGTGGATATAATCTCAAAGGTCTGCAGAAGGAAATGTGAATATACATACATGGGGACAACATAACTGGGATTCTGCTGGTTATGCACGTGAGAGGATCTGTTTCCCTCTTCTCCTACTACTTGTTCTTGTCTTTGTTGCCCCCTTAGATTCCAATTTGGTACTGTGCACTCACTCATGATGATTTTCTCTGCTCTCCCTCTTTCTCTGTCCAATGAAGAACTAGGAGCTTAAATTTGAGTTCGAGTCTCCATTATAACATTTTCTTTGTCTTCTGGTCCCCTTTGGGCTGTCACATTAGGCTGATGGAGATTATTCACAAAACATGTGGTAGCAAAAAAGTCTGATAGAGAAGTGGATATGCATGCTTTGGCTTCTTTCTTGCTGTATGTATTGCAAGGTACCCCACGCATGTAGAGGGTATTTATGTACTTTATCCTTTTTATTGTCACCAATTCGGCCGACCTGATGGATAGTTTTTCTGACTAGCTGGTCTGTTATTGTGATACAGAGTAGTCACCTTACCTGCATCACGTAATGTATAAACTATCATCAAAAGATTATCAAAGAATCAGCATGCTCCCTTCTTTCTGCAAGATATGTATGGCCCTTGAACCAAGTAATGGATATTGAACAAAAGACCATCAAGTTTGTAGAAACAGAGCACATTTGTCACTGTCTATGATAGCTTCAAACTTTCAAAAAAAGTTAGAGCAAGTCCCTTGAGATGCACATGTATATTCAATGACTTTGCTTTTGTGCCTAGGAGATGTATAAAACAATCTGATTCCTTGTGAATTAGACTCGTTATTCGAATCATCTCGGTTGTAGTATGCCAGAAATGATGTGCTACCCGTTTTAAGCGCTCTATTGCACACTGGACATATCGGGGGATTTAAACTCACGTCAGTATATAAGAATCTTTTTTGTGGCCGCCATTGATAAAGCCTTGATATGTTGTGTATCATGCATCATACTTTTGCTTCAGCAGTAGTTTCATTTCTATAGAGATATACCGTAAATAACTTATCTGTACTAGCTACAAATTCACTTTTGTGCATATTACTAGGTACTGATATATGAATTTCTTAATAGAAGATGTAAGGATTTCAGCATCTAGTTCTATTACAGCATTAGCAGATGTTGGAATATTTTAACAAAAAATTCTTTTTTCTTTTCAAGAATGGTTTCGAGAAAAACAACAGAGTTTTGAGTAAAATCATAAGTGTTTTAGTCTCACATTGCTTGAAAATGGTAAGAAAAGGTTTTCTTACATACTTAAACTTTTGGAAAGTATTTGACTCACATTGGCCATTGTAAAGAATTTTAAGGAATATATAAGATGACACTCCTTGGCCTTTTTGTAAGATGTGCTTGAGTCTAAGACTCGTACGCGCATGGGGGGAAGGACAAGTGGGGGGAGATAGAAATTCACGTTTGTGCAGAATTACGGGTGAAGCAACAGTGAAAGCTGAGCTGTTGTATCCCGGAAGCGACACGTCGATAACCTTGCTGCACCGATGGTAATTCTCTGAAGGGGCGCCTCAGCCGGCTGTTTTACATTATACTTTTGGATTTGTTCTTGCCTGTTTCTTGCAACAATTCCAACAGGAGACAAAAATTGTGTGAATTCTTTGTCAATGTGGCCACAACATTATATGAATTTCGTCCCATGGACATGTCTCAATGGTCCTCTATAGCCACTGTGTGACTCATCACTAGTCATTTTATCTCTGCAAAAAAGGGTACCATTAAGCATTAAGTATTTAGCAAGAAGGATGACTTTTATTGCTGCCATTGAGGCCTCCTGTTGATATACAGAACTTCAATTCATAAATGAGCTCAAATTTGATGAAGCCTCATTAGCAGCACAGGTATTCACGGTAAATACTTAATCCTGCTAAGATAGAAGGCCTCAATAGCAGCAAATTGATTTCATATGTCATCACAAATCTGATCATTTCGGTTGTAACTACCCGATTATTGCAATTGCTGAGGAGTGGCCTCAATGATTGTGCTGAATCCCACTTCTAGTGACGAAGAAGCGTCGTTTTATGACACTCTTGGTAAACTTTCTGTACAGTATCATCGAACTTGTCACTCAGTGTTACTATATAGCCAGCTCTGGAAGAAATTTAGATTGTATAAGCCCACTACAGCCTTGATAAGTTCCTGTGTAAACTGGTCTATCTGTGCGAAAGTGCAGTATATCACTTTATGCCTATTTCTAGACCGTATGATTTTCGCCCTACCCCTGACTTTGTTGAATTGAGTGGAGCTGAGTTTCCCCTAATAAAAGGGCAAGATGACCCAGCTACATGCCTATAGTCACTTATCCTTCTAAAGTAACTATGCTGTCTTGTAATTCATCCCATTATTGAAGTCAAGGATTTGGATGGAACTAATTGACTAATTTTGTCGCAGTGGACAATACCGAAAGTTCTTCCACTACAAGAAATCCAGATTGTTCTAAGCTCTGGACCATCCTTTTGCGTCACATTGTTCCACACTGATGGTGCTTAGGCCTTCTAATAGCCAACATCCACTCGTGGTGGTGCTTATGTCTGGTCTCTTGATGGCAAGACAGGTGGGGTAGTGGGGAGGAGGGGGGGAGCAGGGGTTGATAAAATCATAAGCAATGGCTCAGGTACTGACAGGAATTGACACATTTGGTTGATGAACTCTACGAAAACTGGAAAATATTTGTTGTGTTGAGGTTTTAGAAGGACGGAACAATTTGGTATTCCATTATTGGAGCAACACTCTCTTTAAGGGTTGAAACCCTCCTATGTATCTTTCAAATTCTTCCCATAATGAATATATAGCGGCATTTTAAGTGTCTCAAAAGTAGCAATGACCCTAATTATCACCAGTTCCCTGCAAAAGGAATGCAATGGTAAATGAAATTACACCTTAAAAGGTGCCAAATTTTTGAAGAACATATGTTCCAGCTTATTTAGAAGGATTACCACATGATCCTGATCAAAGCATCACGCGCAAGATGCTATTAAAGCGCCCACCAACAATGTGCCAAGCGCTCATGCGCTCCGGTGCTTTCTAGCGCTTGCATGTGGTAGCGACGACAGAGGCTACCCAACTATTATTCATCATTGTCATATACATGTATTGATAGGGCAGATTGTAATATCTAAAGACCATTCGACTTGAATTTAAGTATGGTACGGTACATTTTCTTGGCTTGTAAGAAATTGGTGGGGTTCTATATGCAATCATACATGGCTTTGAGAATACTGTTTTTCGATTCAAGTCTAAGTGACTAAGTGAGTCTTGTTCGTCAAAGTTATTCAGAAGCAGAAACAACAAACGGGAACATTTCCTGTTGATCTGATCTTCTGTGCTTTCTTTTTCGCCATTGACCCTTCATGCCTTTTTTTCTCTTCTGCCTGTCCCCTTGCTCCTCCGGCAATATGGTTGATCCTTGCCAGCTTGCCTTGGTAATGTTGCGAGTTTCTTGCCCTTCTTTGCTCCAAGTCACTCTGTGTTGCAACAGTTTGTGTCTTTGTGAGCAATATTTGTGTCGCTTGTATTCACATAAGAAGAGAAGATAGACACCAAAACAGAACCTTTTTCAATTCCATTTGACGCTTGGCACTTGCCTTCTTCTCATTTTCCCAGGCCAAAATTGCAGAATTTATCTTCTCATATCTGAAATATGTGTAAAGTAATATTTAAGCCCAGCTTCTGCCATGGAAATGCATTACAAAGCTACATCTCATTTATGGGGTTTGTTACAACATCTAATGAATGAGGTAGTGATAGGACAGGTGCTAATCGTTTAACTTAATTTCTCAAACCATTAACATATACCGGCTTTGGATCTTTGCGATCTCAGCTTTCTCCCAAGCATCTGCCTTGGTTTCCACCCTTCTGCTTCTGGCAGGCCTTATGGAAGATGGAGCTCTGTCACCCTGTCCCAATGGCTTTCTCGTCGAAGCTTCAGCTGATATACAAGACCATTATGACCTCTGATGATATAACAAGAAGTTACATAAAGAACAAGCGTATAGGTCTGCTACATTTTTCACTCTGTGAATATGGAACGTGGAGATTCCATTTATACTCTTAGGGAGTTGTCGTTGTCTATAGTTATTCTTTCAAGCTATGAAGGGTGAACGAAAGGAAGTTACCTGCTTCTTTTGTTTCCTTACGAGAGAGTCGTCGAGATACTCCACTGGATTCTGGCACCCTCTCTTTACTGGTTCTCGCCCTGGTCACGGGGAGTCTGAAGCCTTCCTCTCTCACCCTTCCTTCCTCGACCGAATGTATAGCAAATGTAGCGGCTGCAATTGCGGTGGCAAACTCGCTGTTGATGGAGTCATAGTCCTGATTCATTTGGCTAGAGAATTGCCTCTGAAACCAATACTTCGCCTTTTTATCTACACAAATTTCCTTTTCTTTGTTAGGAAATAACATGAACATACAATAGAAGACTTATATCCCATTTTAGCTCAACTGTTCTTTATTGAGGTTACCAAAAAAAAGGAAGAACAAAAATTATCTTTCTGGAAGTGGTGAATGGCCCGACCAAACCGAAGAACCAATGACAGTATATTTCGAAAATATACGAGAAGTGATGTGTAAGAAATTTCTACTTTACCTCCTATGGAGGATTCTTTTTCTTTTGCCTTTTCTGACTCTCTGCCTTGTCCTAACCCAGAAAAACTAACCCTGACGAACGGAAGCCACATATGAAGAAGGATGATGTTGAAAAGAAGAGGAGATGAAACACTGCATTGCTTGATAAAGTTCATCTTTTGTACAGATTCATTGTTTATCTTCTAGCTTTTTTAGTTCTTCTTCTCACCAAGTTAAATTTTGCACCAGAATCTTTCGCAATACAAAGAATCAGAACTTGAATCCTTCCTTGACTTATTTGCTTTGTAGGGAATTAAGGTACAGCTTTATGTAGGTAAAATGCTAATGCATGCTAAATAGTACTTGTAATAGCAGTATGCTGACTAAAAACTGATTACAAGAAGGGAAAAATGAAGGAGTACTTAGTTTAAAAGAAAGGACCTTTTTTGTTTGATCAAATTCTCCGTCCCTCTGGTTCATATACTTGTGAATGTGTTGGACTTGGCTCTTTTGAAGGGAAGCTAGCTGTCTGAAAAGGGGCACCTATTTGGAACTTTGTAATTGAGAAGGAGGCCTGGGAGAGAAGTTTTGCAGGCTTACTTTTTAGTACTTTAGGTGATGAACAGTGGATTGGAATATGCCTTGCATGCAGAAGCTGGCCTATACGGATAGAAATGTGCTTTAGGTATACGCAAAGCATTTCCCCCCTCTCATGTCCTTCTAGCTGTTTTCACATGTCTATACCCCTTGGCTTTCTTAGTGCTAAGGACTCCTCTAGCACAAATCTTCTATTGTACATAAAAATATAGATGTATCTACGTGGGATTCCTTATCTTGTTTAGTTTTCCTCCCTGTGTTGACCTGTTTACGTGGTGTCCAATTGAAAAGAATGCTCGTAAGAAAGATAAGTCCACCAAGTATAAAGAACCGATCTCAAATCTTCATGTATACTCGATAAGAGACTCTAAACATGTAGAACAGTAAAGTTGCTGGTGGTATCATCCTCTGCGCTAGAAGAAAATTCTAGTGAATATTGTTGCAAAATGTGGGCCAATTACAATAATTAGAAAATTATTCTCATTTTGAATTAAGTAATGGACCTTAGAGAATTTACTTGGAAGTCATTTTAGTGACGAAATTGGTATTTAATATTATTTGATGCCTAATGTGATTGGTTTAGATTAAAAGAGAAACTTTTAAGTTATATTGTGATTACATTGGCAATGAGGACTTTTAGTTGTGTTATAATTACACTACCAATTAGGACTTCAAGTCATACACTTGCAAAGTATACAAGGAGGTGGAAGACACAAGAGTCTTCATATTTTTTAGACAAATGAGAGAAAAAGAGAAAAGTACTAGTGCATTCTTTTGGGTATTCAAGCAAAAAAGTTGCGATTGATCTAAGATAAAAAGATTATTCTCGATGTTAGATTCGCAACTATAAGGTAAGGATTTTTATACTCTCTTTTCTTGTGTTACACACCGATGTTTATTTCCGCGCGGATCCGATTTCTTTCATTCAATGATCTTTTTTGTTACTATTTGTTGTCATCCCATCCTGGTTACACACTTTTGGACCGCTTCTAGGTCCCGCTTTCAAGACACGTCAATATTTTCAACGGTCAAAATTCAACGCGACCGAGCCGGTCAACCCGAAGCGGGCCCTTAAGTAACGTACTTTTCTTCATCGTTAAGCAACGTACCTTTCTTCTACGATAAGCAACGCATTTTTCTTCTTCGTTAAGAAACATCTTCCCTGAGCAACATATATTTCTTCTCCACTAAGAAACATACATTTCTTCTTTGCTAAGTAACGTACGTTTCTTCTCCGCTAAGTAATGAACTTTTCTTATTCACTAAGTACTGTATTGGTGCGGCCTTAGCCTTCTACCACAGGGGTGACCTTCTGCACGACACTGACCATCATGCAGCCACAATCTCAATGGGAGCACCGTCCGCGCCGTCTCCGCGATGCCTGTCGCCCTCGCGCCTTCGCCGCGATGCTCGTCGCCACGCCTGTGCATTGTTCATGCGTCACGTTCCCCAGCATGATGCCCATCTCCATGACAGATGCCACGCCCCCAAAAGGGAAGCCGTGAAATCAAAGTTCCTAAAATACAGTTATAAATCTGGTAATATTGGTTACAAACAGAGCAACTAATCTTTTAAAGCAAAATATCTCCAAACAATAACAATCTTATACAATCCATCCACTTAATAATCCCTTACAAACAATTTAATAAACATAGCGGCTAAACAAATTACACAAAGTCAATTCAATCAAATTACCCATATCCGCGTAAAGTTCTCAAAATAAACTACAAAGTCTAATCAACTACAAAGAACTCCCAAAACTCCAACGTTGTCACACGGATCCTTAGTCATTTCTTTGACCTGTGGCAAGGGGCAAGGTAGAGTAAAATGTGAGCTCGAATAGCCCAGTAAGGTACCAGAAGTAACAGACATCAAAGCAAAACTAATGGAATCGAACAACAATACTCGATGGTAATGAGCAAACCATATTCTTATTTCAAATACCAAAGCAAACGTAATGAAGTATCTAACCCTAAACATATTTTCATAATATGCCAGAAAACGATACACAACAAAAATACACGATGACTATGTTAGTCATAAGACCCAAACATTGAACCAAACATACAAACATCAAACGTGTACTATCGGTAGCGTGCTAGGCGTCTATTGATCGCCAGCATATAAACAAACATATAACCAAATGACCATCTTAAATTTGAGAGTTGTTCAAACATAGTCATTTAAGGACTAAAAAGCAATGAAATTGTTATACTATATTTAGACCCCGATAACAGTTTATTCGACTCCCAAAAGGATTAATTATGGTAAGGCCAATAAGCACGCATGTTCTCAAGGTACATGGGCAGAGAAAAATGTCAAGGTACAGTGTCATAGCAAAATAGAAGAAATATAATCCAGTACCATTTCAAGCGATGGGAAGGCTTAGTTGACAAGAATTCTACACTTGAATTTTACTACAATAAGGAGAGGAATACTTGAATAAGGCACATAACATTCCAGTACTTGCATGAGGTGACAAACAGTGTGATTGTCCGGGGGTGGGGGCTATTTAACTAAAGAAGTAGCTAAAAATGATCCAACCTTTTGATATCTAGAATGTCAAACGAGCAAGTAGATATTGGCACGAGCCCAGGAATGCAAAAGAGCTGGCTTAGTTAACATTAGTAGCACTAAAAGAACAAGTAATAGCAGGACCAGTTCCTTGGCCACCAAAAGAAACGAGTAAGAGTGTAGCAGGTTCCTTGGCTAACAACAAGCTGAAAACAAAAGAATGCAAAAGGATGGAGTGAATTGCAGAATTTCCAACGCTCCTAGGTGTGGACCTTTATGCCTTCAAGAACATGGTGCATAGAAATGAAAACTACCTGATGTTATTTGCCCACTAGTATAGCTTAATGATGAGTCAAATTAAGCTATTAGAACACAAGCATATATAATACAAGATAACATGGCAAAACATGTTGGGATAAGTATAGCTTCGTGTATATTTGTGCAGAAAACAACTAAGTACGAAAGTACTGAAATGTAGTTTACTAAACAAAACAAACAGTATTAGCATGAACAGTCAAAATTAACTCACAGCAAAATCAGACAAACAGTAATGGAGAACCGAGGCCCGAATTTGATTCATTGTCCTTAAGACTTTATTCGTCCCGCAACGGTGTTGACGGTCTCTTGACGAAAAGCCTCCCAGGATACAACGGGAGCACGTCTGAAAATAGGAGCACTCCAAATCTTCAGACTCGGCGAACCAAAACAACAGCAGAACTCTTTCTTTTTTGGACACTTTAAAAACGGACAGAAGAAAATAAATTTCGGGATTGAAAATTAAGTAACTTCTGTGACTGACTCGTTTTTATACACAGAGTTTTCACTGGGGGTGCAACTCTTCAAAGCTGGTTGCAAAAGTTGTAACTTTCCGGAAAATACAATAAATAAATAAATATTTATTTAATATGTTTTTATCCCCAAAAAGAATAAAGCCTGGGCCGGGGCGGGGCGGCGCGCGCGTGTGGTAGACCTTGGGTCAACCTAGGTCCTCTCTCCTTACAAAACTTGGGTACTCCCAAGGGGCCCAACCCTTAGCTCAAGGCTAAGCCTTATAAGGAGACAATTTGACTTTATCTCTTCAATGTGGGATACTCTTTTCCCTTCAAGTTGAAGCACCAATTTTAACTTCAATTTTCTCATTCACCTTCCATTTGTTTTAAGCATGTGGATATACCACGATCATCTATTCCAATAGACGAACATGAATTAATTTGTTCATAATCAAAATATGATTTAGAACCCATTTAAAAATTGAGTCAAAGTTGCTTCTCCACGATGAGTTTAAAACCCAATTCCAACAAAACCAATTCCAACAAAACATTATAGGAACAGTTCATGAAGTAAACTATTTCAACTGCTGGATCCAAAGTAGGTTGATGCTGGCCATTAAAATGAAATACGAACATGTAATGATGGATGAATTAGAGAAGTAAATGGAGTTCCATGCGACGGACCTCTCTGCGAGAGAGGCGATTTCAGTACAAATCATCTTCCCTAACACCTCTCTTTCATATTTTCCTCTCCGTCACCACCGCCGGTTTCCCCGGCGGGTGGTGACGTGGTAGTCTAGCTGATGCTTTGTTAGGGTCTTTGTGAGGGATCTTTGGGGCTTCGGTGAGCTAGGCGGCGTCGCCGTCCTGAAGGGTAGTTTCGATCGGTTCGGTCGTCCTAATTTTCCAGAGTTGGAAATTGGTTGGTGATGGATGGTAGGTAAGCTGTCAGGCTCCTAGGTTGCTTAGGTATTTTGCGATGGGGTTGTGGTGGTGGCTTCGAGTGTTATTTGTTGCGGTCGTCGGGGTATGTGGGTTTCGCCGGTGGGGTTCGTCGGGCTGTCTTGGTTTGGCGAATGAGTGGTGAGTCTCGATCTAGGTTTTTCTTCTAGGGTTTTTTTGCCCCCCTTCCCCCTAGTTGGTCCCTCTTCCCCCTAGATCTAGAAAGGTTGGTGTTTCTGGGGTTGCCAGTGGAGAGATTTTCCGATCTGCTGGTAGGCGTCTGCAAATAGGCTAGTTTGGCAGCTGTTTGGGTGACGGCGGTTGATAGTGCGGCGGCTGGGTTCTGATCTGTTGGCGATTTGTTCGCCGGTGAGGGTTCCGATCACGGTTTCCCTCGGTGTTTGTCTTTTCCGTCTTCAGGAGCTTGGCAGCAGTGCGATGGACGGAAAAGGTGGCGTTTCCGGCGCCGGAGTGGAAACACGGAGATCGAGGCAACAGTGCATGGCGGGGCACGTGTCTGGAATTTGGGTTGGGGCTGACAAATAGCTGGTGTTCTGGATTGGCTTTGTTTTTTTCGTAGCTATCTTGTTTTAGTTTAATTTTTCCGTTTTGTAGGGTTTTATTTTACTTTTAGTTGGTTATTGTCTTCCATAATATAAAAAAAATAAAATATCCATGTTTGTTGGCTTTATTTGTTGCATTTCCTATCGGATGAGGATGTCGTCCGTATGTCTTTTACTTGCTATTTGAGCATGTTTTGTAACTCTCGTTCATCTTGGTATATATTTTTAATCTTCTCTCAACGAAAAAAAAAGTAAATGATGAAATTCTTTACAAAACCAAGGTGGACAACACTAATAGCAATTTAGGTTTCAAGAAGTAAAATCTTAGAAAGTGCAACTGATCCAAGGATAATTCAGATTGAGTGACCAAACACTTATGGTAGTTAGGCAAACAGAGATGGCAAGGAAATGGAGCCTAAGAACAGGTTTTCATTGATGATCCCACAAAAAATGCTCAATTTCCCTTACACTAATAAAAATCACAAACAAACCCTTACAAAAAGATTTGATCAACCCGGACAGCAAAAAGTATGAATTCTCTTACTTTATACGAGAAATTCAGCAAAAGCTCAATACACCACGTCAATCACACCAAAATTCTCTAGGGCTGAAATGAAGAAGAAAATGGAAGGGCAAGCAAGCAGGAAATAAAAGGGGCGGCGGGAAGAAGAAGATGGCTATTTAAATGAAACCCTAATTGGAAAATTACGCAAACACCCCCGAACTTTAGCCACTTATTCAAAAGGTACCAAAACTTTTTTAATATTACAAAAAGGCCACAAATATATTTATTTATAAATCTATCTATCTATTTTAAGGTATTTACATACCAGAATTAAATATTGGGGTATTACAACAGACGTCGATGCGCCCCCCGCATGCCGCTTTCATGTCACGTATACCTGGCACGATGCATCACTCCCGCTACAGACGTCGCCGCACCCGTGGTCGTTCATGCGTCACATGCCCTTTGGCACGAGGTCATGTGTCACGTGCTCTCAGCACGACGCCCACTTTCACAACAAACGTCGCTGCGTTCGTGCGCCCTTCTTACATTACGTGCCCACTTCCGTGACAGACGTCGCCACGCTCGTGCGCCGCTTCTATGTCACGTACCTCTGGTACGATGCCCTATTCCGCGACACCCGTCGCCACGCTCGTGCGCCATTTTCATGTTACGTGCCCTCAAGCACCGCACACATTCACCACACCATGCGCCCCTGCCATAGACGTGGAACATGCTTTGACCCGCTCTCTGCAACGTGCAGCATTCCAAGGGGCACCGCTTGTAATGCTCCGGCATGAGGACCCTTAGCAGCAGGATAAACTCGCTCTCAAAGGACCTATCTCCACCTGGGGCGGCTTGCATGATACTAGGGATGCCTGAGCTGTGACCACATCGTATTCATGTTACCAGTGATCATCGACACCCCTAGGACGATGACCCATGGGTCAATCCGAGACGGGAGCAAGTCTTTGGAGGGCATCACGCCTAGTTTGCCTGATAGGAGGGCGTAGAGACCCTCCCCCACTACTATCAAGTTCTCCACGTCTCTTGATGCCCCTGTGAGACTCAGTAAGGGCTTTGGATCGGTGGCTAGAGCAAGGGTATTCTCTGATCACGCCGACATTGTGTGGTCAGTCTTTGCAGACAGATAGAGCGACGTTGAATGGGGCAGGCATGGCGAATATGTGATCCGACGAAGGAGCACTGACATTTGTGGGCCCCTAGTGAATGTAATTCCTAGGGGACAACATGTGTCGACTGATGACACAAGCTTACCCTTGCATATAAATAGTGGAGTTTGGACTTCATTTTAGGAGAGAACTTCATTTTGCTAAAATCATTCTCTCACTCTAGATTCCAGAGCCACAGAATTTCAGAGAAAGAAACATAATAGGACCCTGACATTGGATCCTAACATTGGACTGTAACATTGGACCTTGACTTGGACCTCTGCTTAGACTGTTGACTGTCAGCCAAATTCGTCTTAGCGCTCACCCTCGCAGCACTGTCACTCCTCAGGCTCTGTCTATAAAGCCTTGCTCTCTGCTCTTATTTCATCATATGTGTCCCACTATTATACATCTGACAGCTGATTCAGACTGTATCCTTTATGGCACCTCCACGTAAGTTACGAACCCATTTCCTTGACATCACTATTTTAACCTTCAATAGGGGACGATTAGTTGCATTATTATAAAGTTGTTTGTCATAAATTATCATTAGTCTCCTTTTTTGTTTTAGCCGTAGTATGTTACTTTTTCATCAGTATCGTTCCTTACTTGGATGAATCCAACGGATTGAAAAAAAAATGGTTAATTATACTTATGTCCCTGAGGTTTATGTGTAATTACAGTCAAGGACACAAAGTTTCAAAAGGTAACAAACCGTGTCCACAAACGTTAAAAAGGTAACACTTGTGTCCATCCGTCAAGTATCCGTCCAAAAAGTGTACTTTTTCGGTGATGTCATCAATATGTATTTTTTAAATGACAATACTACCCTTGTTAAAAACCTAATTTTTAAAGAAATGAGTTTCTCTCTCCAAATATTTTTAGAAACTCTCTTCCAAATCTGAATTTCCAGTCGCCCCCTCCCTCGGCCCATGCCGCCGGCAGCCCCCTTCCTCACCCTACCTCGCCGCCGGCAACCCCCTCCCTCACCCCACCTAGCCGCCGACAGCCCCTTCCTTCAGCCCACCCCGGCGGCAGCCCCTCCTTCACCCCACCCAGTCGGCAGTCCCCTCCCTCACCCCACCTTGCCGCCGACAGCCTCTTCTCTACCAGAACACGATGGGCTCGTTGTGCGGCGGTGGGCCTGTTGTCATCGACGGAGAGGAAGAGGGGCGGGCAGCAGGTAAGGGAGAGGGAGGGACGACGGCGTGTGTAGCGGCAGATGTGCGGCCGTGGCTGTAATGGCACCGGCGGGGAGGGAGAGGGGGCGAGCTGGGGGAAGGGAAGGGGGAGATTCATTAGTGTTTCCCTAAAACCCTAAATTGAACAAATGTACCCTAATTTGAAAGATTATGGCTTTGAAATCCCTAATTTGTCAAATTAGGGTTTGGAAAACCTAATTTAGAAATTTTGAAACTCTAATTTGAAAAATTAGGGCTTCGAAACCTCTAATTTGTCAAATTAGGGTTTTGAAACCATAATTTGGAAAATTTGAAACCCTAATTTGAAACTGAATAGAACCCTAATTTGAAGAGATGATTGGCATTTGAAAATTTGAAGAGAGATCATGGGCAATATGGTCATTTCGACAATTCCGTTATGTATTTGGGTATTCCGTTAGGTCAAAGGATATAAGTGCCTATTTTCCAAACTTATGGACATGCGTGTAATTACACCTAAACCTCAGGGACATAAGTGTAATTAACCCAAAAAAAATTTGGCGGCTATCTTTATGAAACATTGTCAACCGTTTTTTTTTTAAAGAACAGTCGAGCCATCCCCTTTTTTTTTTAAGAACAGTCGTCCTTCAACAGTGAGATTTCAAGCTTCAAAAAAAGGACATGCCACGTGTTACTTTCTAGGTGGCTCCTTTCTTTTAAAAATTTTATCGATTTTCATGCCTTTAGTTTTTCACCCAAAATTTCTTTTGACGATATCTCATTCATCCAATCTCCGATTGATCTGATTTTGGTTTCGTTAAATTTGTATTTTTGTTCTCTTTAGTTTGAGTCTACAATGACTATTTTTGGACTTCGAATAAGCATTCGGTACATTTATCAAATTACTTTGTGGGTGATATTTGTGTTTGAAAGTCACTTTTGATGATCGTCGCTTATTTGTTACGCGTTGGCTGTGATATTTGACAAAGTATAACCATGATTTGTGATATTTAGTAATAAGCAATTGTGTGATGCGCCAGCTGTAATATTCGGCGTAGTATGACCATGATTTGTGATGCTTAATAATAATCAATTTGTGTATGTGACACCCACAAGTTTTTGATAAATTGTATTTGATATTTTGCTTATTAGTTAATTAACCCTTTTTTGATCACTTTTGTTATTCATTTGTGAATTTTGATTGAGTTATCTAAGTTATTTATTGGTTCTATTCGATAACTCAAATTTAGTATTCGTTTTTTGTAACCCTCTTTTAGTCACCTTTGTTATTCGCTTGTAAAATTTGATTCAGTTACCTAAATTCCTTTTTATTGGCTCTATTCGATAACTCTAATTTCGTATTCGTTTTTGTCCTCTATGTGTAAGATCTTTTATTGGGCAATTCTTGCTCACCTATTTGCTTTTTGTTTCCTTCCCTTTCCGGGCCAAGAGTATCAGGTAGGGCAAGATGTTAGTACAACAGTGGTATTGCTTTGGCGTTTGATATTGAGAATCGTAAATGTTATGATTTCTTTAGAAGAATTAGTAGTTAGTGAATTTTATATTCACTTTGGTTTGGATAGCTAATCTTAAGAGAGTGCATTTAAGTTTTGGATTATTTTTGGAATTAAGTGTTTGAGATTTAGATAATTATGTTTACGGTATTTTAGATGTTCTACTCAACCTTTATAATAGTTACGTCATGGACGTGATTGGATTTTGGTTTAAGAATTTGTACGGACCCTCGAGTTCGGGGCGTTACACAGATGCTTCGCAGATTCAATATCTTTGGTTTCTTAGTCAGAATTATAATTTCTTTCAAGTTGCAAGAAATTGATTTAACAAATAACGCGATTACATATTGAGGTTTCACATAAGTAGCAAGAACCGGGCATTGTTGCGACCTATTTAAAATTATACCGTAAGAGTCTTTATTTGCCTCAGGCTCCTTCATTTGCAGGAACACTAACATTTTTAAACATGAGTTGGATATCCACCCATGCCTATGCCTCATGGAGAGTTCCATTGAAGTTTTTGGCATCCATTTTACTTAGAGAGTGTACTTAACAATTACATTGACAAGTTCAAAAAAGGTAAAATCGATGAGTAAAATCAATACAAGACTAGCACCACTAATTGGCCACTAAGAAGTTGTTGAACCACAAAAATCTTGCAAAAGTAGGCAAAAATAGTCCAGCTAAATGTGCTCAAGGTATTTTTCGTGTGGAATTACGTGATGTCCGCATTGGATGTAGGATATTTGTTAATAGACCTTACAAGCCCTATTTCATGGGAGATTTGTTCGCGCTTGTCTCACCCTTAGGTATGAATCATCTCAGAGGGGATTGTGTAGTTGTAAAACATGTAATACTCGATGTAAGACTCTTCTGATGTACTCAAATCACAACCTACTAGTCACCCCAAATCGATGCCTTGAAGATCAGGCAAATTTTCTCAGTGTTGGATGGAAATTCCACCGTCACCTTTGAAATCTGGAGTGGGCTTGCCTGCATATTCTTTTCCGGATCCATTTATTGCACAAACATTATTAGTCTTGAGATCGCTGAAATGAGCTCAGCATTAGAAAATCCTGCATATTGTTATTTACATTGATTCAAAATATCTACTCAATTAGATGACAAGGGCAAAGATCGTTAGTGCAACAACGAAACCAATATTAATTATATGAAATATGCTGTGTTGGTATGTCTTTTCATTCATCTAGAATAACACTCAACAACAAGAGATAATGACGGAAGCAACCTCGCTGGTCGCATATGCATGCAAACCAAGATCCCCAGTATATATAAATTGTGCACTAGATATTTAAAGATCTAACTCCATTAATATGGACAGAGTATAGCTCCATTTATGTAGTTTTTTCATTTATTATAGATCGATAAATTGGTAAAATGGCCGGGATGATTCTTGTAGAACTATGAGCTTTTAATGAAATGTTTCTATTATTTGCCCAAAAAAAAAAATCTTATGTTTATCCATAGCTGAGTATAGACTAAGAGGAAATTCCAGTCTATAGCTTGTAAGAGACTGTAATTAAGAGACTTGGCATATATATAAGAGTTTATTTGTCTTGCATACTATGACCAAATAATAATAAAAAATTCAAACATGACTTGGTGATGGGTTGAAGACATACTTGGATGAACATTTTATCGCATAAACATTCTATCCAGAACCCAAGACGACAATTTTGACCTCGAAAGTGATTGATGCCTTTGAGGTCTTCTACTTGATTTTAGGCACTTCAATTGCCTAAATCAAACATCAAAAGGCTGAACAAAGGCCGCCTAAAGTTAGGGTTCTGCGGATTGCAAGACATTGGGATCTAGGGTTCTTTTCTTATATGTGCAAGGCTTCAGAGAGACAGAGGTTAGACCGTATTGACTTCTTTATGCTATAACTATGGTGGTGCTCACTATACAACACCAAAGAAGAGCCGAAATTAAACAATCATGATAGTTGTTTTAGAATGATCTACAAAGTCTACTTCGTAAATGATAATTGAGTTGAAAGGTATTTTTTAAAGCTACAGTTCTAATGTAGTAGCCCGGTAACAATATAATCCAAGTAAACAAGGACAATTGTGCAAAGCTCGGATGTCTTCAAGACTCCCTACAAAGGAAAAAAAATGATTTCTCTGAAAATTCAAGGACATACTATCCTTTAAAGATAACTAAGCTCTTGTATCAAATGTAGACATCCCATATTACAATCTTGAGTCCAGGGTCCATCAAACACAAAAAGCGACCAACCACAGACTAATGATTTGTGTGTGGTTACGTGCAACGTTAGACCCCCAATTTTGGCCAACAAGAATTACGCAAAAGCCTAAATGCAATTTAAAAGTAATTCAAAAAAGGATAGCTAATAAATCATGAAATGGAGCATTTGCACTGTTGAAACTCTGTTTGAACCCCTATTCTCGTGCCTATTGCACACCTTAATTGACCCTATGGATGATACACATAAGATTTACTAATAGAAGATCTAAAACGCCATAAAGGATGTCGTAGTGGGACACAATGAATGGGTGGAAATAGGTCAGCATGAAACTAATATGACTAGATGGATGAGGAAAAGAAATGTCTGTAATGTAGTACCCCTACAGATTTTAGCGAAGTTTAAAGGATGTTATTTAAATTACTACAAAAGGTTAAGGGTCATTCGAATAGGTCGTATGACACACATGGAAGGGGTTTATTAGGCTGGTGTCAATTGCTTTTGGAAGGTTAAGCATGTGTAGGTTGATCCGAAAAAGAAAAAAAGATCATGAAACTACGCACCCTACATAATACATGCAGTGGAGTTGGACATAAGCAACAAGGAAGCAACTTGAATGCCAAAGAACCCTAGCATAGTTGATAAAATATAAAAAAATGGTTAGTCCGCACAACCTCATGGTATTAAGAATAGCTTTTGGATTAATGTTACCAAAGGTTGCGGTGGTGTACTAAATATCTTCAAACCAAGGCATGAGTAGTTTCCACAACCTTCTAAGGAAAGCAACTGCTTTTGTACTATCTTCTATGAGCTTTGGGTTCAAACTTTTTTAAGAGCCAGTCAGTGTTTTTTTAGGACATGGAACCCTAGGTTCATGATTTAACCACATGGTCTTTGCTAACTTATTGATCTTCTTAGACAAGTCAACCTTCAAGATGTCCTTTCTTCGTAAACTTCGATCAATCTCACTTACTATGCCAGCTTCGAGGACCTCCTTCTGTATTTCAACCTTTTCATGTCCAAAAACACCTTCTGGGTCTTAACAAACATACTTGTGGTAAGGTTGTCCCCTACCTTTTCTAGTTACTTCAAGTTGAGGATCAATTTTTGTTTATGGAATTATGGAGTTGTGTTTTTAAAAACAGTACCAGCTTAATCTTCTCATAAGTAATGTTGAAGCCTCTTTATCAACAAAGGTCATATCGACTAGTTTTGACGATCGACATAAAAACACGTGTGATTTCTGATCTCTCTTCTTTGTCTTTCATTTTTTTCTTCTCCTTTTTTCCTTCTCCTTCCCTAACTACTATCAGCCGGCTGCCGCAAGCGCTAGCTCCTCCTTCTTCTGCCTCTTCTCACCGTTCCTCTATCGTCGTATTGCATCCGGCATCCACCTCTCCTTCATTGGCCTCTTCTTCACCATCACTTGCCTCTTTCACTACAAGGCTAGCTCCACTTCCACTCCTCTAATCCAAACATTCCTCTGCACAAAAGGTTCTTATGGCTCTCCAGGCTACTTCTTTGCTTCCCTCGACTTTCTTTATCTCTAAAGAGGTTTGATGCACCTTGTTGTTTATTTAATTAAGAAGCATAAGTTTATTATGCAAAATGACATGTAGGATTGAACTTTAGAGTTACAAGAATATTGGAAGCCTTTTCGTTGTTCCTGTGCAATGGATTCTTACGATTTTTGTGTGATTGCATTGTAGTTTTTGTAATTTGGTAGTGGGTTACATGGTTGTAATGGTGGTTGAGGTGGTGGGAAAGCTGAAAATGGAAGTGGGAAGGGGTGGTTGAGGTGGAAGAAGATGTGTTTAGTCAAAGAGGATTGAAAAGACATATATGCCCTTCATCGATAACATATATCCTTACATAAATTTCTTCGATTGCAAGACATGGCAAAGCTTGAGTTTTTGGATGCCTAATAGTAAACATTGAGATTTCAGCTGCAACTTTTGAAAGTTTCATGATTTACAATAAAACTAAACCTACTTAGTTGTACTCAAAGTTCATGGGCTCTTAATATCACAGTAAAACAAGCATTTTAAACTTTTCGAGCCTCATATTCTATTTTTGATGTTGAAATTTGTCTTATAGAAAAGTTTTTATTGTAATGATGATAATACAAGGCGGTGTATAATCCCATAAGCTTTTATGGAAGCCAAATGAACATAGTCAAATTCCACGTGACGCTACATCACCGCAGTCAAAGCTTTTGCAACCCCATCCCCATACCCTAGGTTACAGAATACGCAACTCATCCTCTCACATCAAACCTACCACCATTGTTCCAGGACTACCATCAAAACCACAGACCATTAACACACCCACCTTTCCCCATTAAATATATCATCACATTCCTACAACCATTAGCACACCTTAACCCTGGATATATCTAAGGATTTTTTTATGGTAAGATGGTTCGGAGGTAGGTGTGGGTTTTGAAAAGTTGGAGGTTGGAGAAATAGAGGCGGTGAGAGATCTATTTTCTTTTCGCTTTGTCCTACTGCAATAGCTGTAGGACAAAGCGAAGGCTTTAATGGAAAAGTGGGGCAAGGTATGGGTAGGGGGAAGGTTTTGGTGGGTTTGGAGAAAGGGTTTTGCTGCCCCTTAAACTCTAGTTACAAATTGTCTAATTTGTTCCTCAAAATATGACAAAGTTCTCCAAAATTATTTTATTCGACATTGGAGAGTTCAAGTGTCAACAATATATTTAATGTTCGTCTGAAAAAGCCTCTGAGAGAGGCAAAAATCGGGACATGTCTTCTCCATAAAAACTCTCTTCTAAGTCTGTCTTCGTCCCCACCGTCGATTCTCCGGCGTGTGATGTGGTAAAATAGATTGTTCTTGTTTAGTTAGGGTTTTATGTAGAATCTTGGCGGCTATGGGGAGCTGGACGACCATCATCACTACGCCAAAGCATAATAGATCAGGTTGGTCATCCACTTTGCCGGCGCTAGAGTTCGGTTGGAGTTGAGGAGGAGTTAAGCTTTGGGCTCCTTGGGGTAATACTCGATTGGATTGTGGTGGGTTTCGGATGTAGGTTAATTTTGTCGTCGGGGTTGGTATATGATGTGTTGCCGCGGGTTTGAGTTGGACGCTGAGTAAGACTAACTCTACCATCAAAATTATCGAAATAATCAATCAAGCGTTCTTTAGTAACATTATACTGTCTAAGTGCATCGGATCTAGTTGTGCTTCTATGAACTTTTTTGTACAAAGGTTACACGTAAGCGTTCATATATCTAGAGTGCTTAGCATTATCGACAAAACTAAAGGCTTGTTCATCGTGAATAATAAATTCAACGAGATCGTCTCTTTGCTCTCGCTGATTATAAACAAATAACTTACCGTCAAAAGATAATTGCATTTGGCTAGGTTCGATGTGGCCTTGTTTAGATGCACGCAGAGGGTAATGCCTATTAAGATGTCTATTACCACTATCACACGAAAATAATTTAGCATAGTACTTACATCGAGCTCTTCGGACGCTGTCTACCATAATATCATCAAAATGATTCTAACACTCGATTTTTTTTTGCCTTTTGGACTTCTGGCGGACTACCGGAAGGATTGCTCGGCCCTTCTCCATGATGACCGCTCATCGGGTTAAATTCTGCCCCGGAGTAGTAGCTTCGCCAACTGAGCTGCGTCCTTGACTATAATGCAGGGTATCTTGTGAGGGCATATATTCAAGATCTGAAATGTTTTGGTTGAACTCCAAATCGACTTGGGTATCTATCATACAACCTGTACTCATTCGTTCCGGAACTACATAATCGAATGATTTTGGTGGTGCTTGGATTGGTACTTGTGGTGGCGGTGGTCATGGTGCTTGTGGTGGTGGTGGTGCTTGTGATAATGATCCACATTTGTTACGTTTTTTGAAAAATCGAGACATATTTGACGTTAATTTTTTTTTACTAGAATGAAAAATAAAACTAGTAAGAGTAATTAAATGTAAAGAAATAAGAGTAGTAAATAATTAAATAATAAATATAATTGAAAATTGGAGAGAGTTAGTACTTAGGCCCCGTTTGACACCAGTTTTTTTTGCTCTTTTTTGGCCCAATTTTAAAAAATTTCAAAAGCCCAAAAAAAATGGGGTGTTTGGTTGTACCTTAGTTTTTAAAAAGGGCCCAACACTTTAAAAAGAAGGCCCGTTTTTTAAAAAAGGCAATTTGCTCTTTTCTCTGGTTTTGGAAACCCATTTCACGCGGGGCTGCATTGCTGGATTAATGAGGTCTGGACTTCGAGCCTCACTAGCAACAACAGATTTTCATTTTTCTCCTATAATATAAAACCCAACTAAAAATTTGGGTTTCTCATCTCTTCCAGTTTTTTGCTCGATCGGCGCATCTGCATCTCACTCACCGACTCCACAGCCCATCGCCTCCATCGCAAAATATCGGTCACCGGTCACCTCCGTCTTCTTTCTCCGACGCAGCCACGAATTACAAAGGTATGGTGGTTCCCCTTTTCCTCTTGTATTGTAATCATATCTTGAGGTCAGAGAAATCTTCTAATTGGCTCGTCATTTTGCTTTCCTTGTTCTACTAGGAGATGGCGAGCAAAGTTTTGCAAGTTTCGGGTGTATTGATGGTGAAGTGCTTTGAATTGGTCGACTTTTCCTTGAACTGGGTCGATGGATAACTCTCTCCAGACCTTGTATTGTTATAGTGGACATAGCCTCTATTCAGTCTAGTCAAATAAATAGAAATGAAAGCAATTTCTTCTTGTGATGGATCTTCTGATTTTGATTACCAATTTCTTCTCGTGATGGATCTTCTGATTTTGAAAGCAATTTTTGGATATGGCGAGCAAAGTGATGGAAACTCTCTCCAGATATATTTGTTTAATTATGTGAAAATGTATATTAAAAAAAAAAACCCAAAGAGCTGTCATGTTAAACACTTGCTCTTTTCTGTTTTTTGAAAGCATAAACTCTGTCAAACGTCCACCAGTTTTTTGAACTGGTGAAAAAAAAACCAAAACTCTTTTCAGTTTTCTTAAAAAAATAACTGAAACTGAAAGTGTTACCAAACAGAGCCTTAATAACAAATAACAATGGTGACAAAACTTGTAGAATTTAGTAAGAGTAACTAAATGTAAAGGAATAAGAGTAATAAATAATTAACTAATATTTGTAATTGAAAGTTGGAGAGGGTTAGTAATTAATAAGAAACAACAATGGCAGCAAAGCTCGTAGAAATGTAGAATTTTAGATAAAAGAGAGTAAGAAAATTGGTGTGAAAATTATAGAAGAAAGGGTGTGAATTTATAAATTTTTCAAAGTATACAAAAGACCAAAATGTCCCTTAAAACTAACTGTTTATAGTTGTTGGGAGGGTAAAAGTGTAAAAAAGCATAAAGAGTTGTTAAAAATTTGTTGGACGAAAATACCCTCCAAACTAGCCGTTATATAGGTGTCGTCTGGGGAAGGGCGGTAAATGTGGAATTTTGCAAAAAGGGGGGAATATGTCCGTCAGAGGGAAAGGGAGGGAAATCTGAAAATTGAAAACAAGTGGGGCAGGGCCACTTAAGGGCACCGGACCAGAACCGGGCTGGGTCTGGCCAGCCCTAAAAACGGGCCGATTTCGGGCTAGCCCGTTTTTTAGGGCCTGACCTGGGCTTTTTTAGGGCCGGGCCGGGCCGGATAAAAATTTACAAAAAATAGGCCTGGCCCAAGACTCTACGGGTTAGGGCTGACGCTGTTTATCGTTAGGGTCAGGCCAGTCCGGGCCAATTTAGGGGCGGGGGTGGTCCGGCCCTTTTGAGATCTCTTTCTTCACTCAAAAACTCAGAAATGAGAATTTTTGACGTTGATCTGTGACTGACGTTGATCAGGACACCAATTCAAAAGTTCAGCACCGTGGAAAGCGCATGCGGTAACTGGACTCATTCTGCTTTGCCCGCGCTGTGCACCCACTTCAAATGCCAACTCTCCTCCATAATTGATTCAAACCCCCAGCATGGAGATCACAGAGCAACAGCGAGAACGGGCCGAGGCCAACCGCCTAGCGGCCCAAGCCAAGCGCAAGGCGCTAGCCGACCTCGCCGCCGCCGGCGCCAGGCCCGACCCCTGGAAGCTCTTCAAGTGCCGCAAGGTCTCCGCCGAGCAATGCCCAAGTAACACCTTCCCACCACCCAAACAACCCTCTTCCGCCGATTTGGCTACGGAGCCCAACAATGCCCCGGCCCAGTTGCCCGACAAGTTCCTGGCCCGCCTCGAGATCTGCTCCCCGGATTCTTTCTCCGTCACTCCCAAGCCCGTCCAGGGTTTCCCCTACCCCGGCGACGACGCGTGTCTTGAGAGACTTAAGCATTGCCTGTCTAATGTAAGAGATTTCATTAATGTGAAACTTCTTGTTTCATAACTTTTGTCCCCTTTTACTTTTTGCAAACTCCTAGCACAAAATTTAAGTATGTAATTGTAAGCATTGATTGCACTCCTTGTTTTTTCCTTAGTTTGACTTGGCAACTTACACTTGTTTGATTATATTAATATTTACAACTTTAGTAGTTCAATTAAATTTTAAGATGCTTGAACTCTAATCTGGAAATTCACGGGACAAGAATTGTGATGGGGAGGTAGTAGTTCTTTTGCTTGATTTGACTGCCTATGATTCTCTCAAATGGGTATTTTTTTCCTAAATGGAGTTATTGAAGAGTTCTGGCAAGAGTTATTGTTTTCCTTTTGTCAAGGGTGCAAAATTTTGTTCGACCTTGATCATCTTAATATGTTAGGCATGCCTCCATTTGATTACTTTCTGAGTCACCCAAATTTGGAGGATTGTTTTTGATGGATTTAGGTCTTTTTACTAAGTTACTTTTATTCTGTATCAGGTGGTGCTATTGCGCTACACACAAAACCATGATGGTAGCGAAGCTTGTGTTTATAAACTTGGAGACTATGATGCGGTTCTGAGGTGTTTGAAGATGTCAGAGGGCATCAACTATGAAGAGATACCATGGGGAACATTTAATGTTGTTGAGAGAATGTCACATTCTTTCACACAAGGGCGATGGATTCCATGCAGGCCAGAACATATACCTGATGAGAAGGTTGATGAACTGATTGGGGGGCTTCCGAAGTCATTGCTACATGCGCTGCTGCCCTTCCAACTGGAAGGCGTCCGTTTCGGATTACGAAGGGGTGGACGGTGTCTCGTTGCTGATGAAATGGGGCTTGGAAAGACAATCCAGGTGCTTATTAGATGTTGCAATTTACTTAGAGAATTGTCATCTTGGTGGTAGCATGTTGTTCTTTTTCAGTGCATGTGTGGTTTCTAGGGCTTGACTTTTCACATTTATTTAGGTCCTTGCAAATGCAGCACATTTATGCAAGTGCCCTATTGTCTAAGTACTACATAGATTTAGTAAAATTCTGTTACATCTGTTGATAGGGAGCAAAAATTTACAGGCACGACTATGAGCCTTAACATAAACTCCACACCATTGGCATGCTTTTAGGTTAATATTAAATACCTTTAAAATTATGGAGTTTCCTTCATGTTGCGGTGTCCTGCTTGTTATCAGTCTTTAATTGTCTAGAGGCATTCCAATAGCTTGCCTTTAATCGTACAAAATTTAAGGCGGTAAACTGGAAGGCATTGTCTCCTCATCTATGTTGTACATTTACATTTATGTAATTGTGGGTACTCTATTCTGCTAAACTGCACATTATTCAATAAAATCAATATGATGTTAATTGTAGCGGTATCGGTCTCCAAATTGTGGAGCTGTATTATGTGTCAATATTTAACTTGATTGCAAACACCCCATCTGCAGTCATTTTCCGTCTATGACCACTACAATTCAGTGTGATTAGATTCTGCTGTGGGTTTTATGCACTCGTTGAAATAGTAACTGGTGCCCTCCTTGTATTTCCAATACTGTTATAATTGGAGATGTCAGATACTTTATATGTTTGCATGTCAATGTTATGGTACTCGTGGACTCAAAAGTTTCTTTTTTATTTTGATAAGGTAAAAAACAAACTTAGATTTCCAGCGGACTTAAATTCTTTGATTTTGTCTCATATGAGTGCATGAAATGCTATTAATCTAAACACTTCTTTTGTTTTCAGGCCATTGCAATTGCAGGATGTTTTATGTGTGAAGGCTCTATATTAGTTGTATGCCCAGCAATTTTAAGATACTCATGGGCAGAAGAGTTGGAGCGTTGGCTTCCTTTCTGTGTGCCTTCTGATATCCATCTTGGTACTATTCTCACATTTTCTGTCTTTTAGGGCCTGCCTTTGGAGCTGTTAGAGAAGTATAATTGTGTGGAATTCATATACATTTTCGATAAGTTATAACTTGGTATGAATTGCTATATTTGTATAATGGGCAAAAGCCTGTATATTCAATTCAACCACCCTTAGAGACATAGTTAACACATTTGCATGCAGATCTCCTCTTTTAACTTGGAATGAGTTGCCACGCTTGTCAGCAGATGAAATTATGATTTACTTCAATATCTTTGATCATTAAAACTCCGTAGCAGTTGTCATTGTCGACATCAACTTACAAGCAGCATGTGATAAGCAACATGTGCCACTGTATAGTTCCGAATTAGCTATAATTTTTTGTTTTCCAGGTTACGTGTATACCCTCTAGGAGATCTCTTGTCAGTAGGGGGCCTTGATCTGCATCAGAAAACCTTCATGAAGTGTTGCCATGATCACCATTTCAGAGATATTAGAATACATGTGTAGTAACGTTTCAATGAAAAGACTGAGGTTTTGAAAGAACTGACTTCCATACTAGCTTGAACAGCAATCTCAAAGCGAGTCACTTTTAAATTGAGGTTCCAGCCAAACCTGATATCTCTCTGGATCATTGAAGACTTCCTCTCACATTAGAACCCATTGGCGTTGCAAGAGGTTTGATCCTAACAACTTTTTATACGGAGATCAGTTACTTCTTTTAACCAGACAAAAGTATATTTTCCAGAGGTGTGCTACCACCTAGGAAAACAATGCCAAAACAAGTCAATGCTAATTTGTTTCGAGCCAATCCTTATTCTCTCTGTGGATCATGCAACACAAAAGCTCATCTGCTAGAATTCACATTAGGATCTATTGATGTCTTTCTTTTTACATCCATCTTTTCATGTTTGGGGCTGGGTTGGGGATGGGGATAGAAATGGGGGTGGGGAGAAGGATTGTAATGGGGGATGGTGTTGATGTTAATCAGCAATAAAAAGAGAAACCTTAGTTATATGTCTATGTTTTCATCTGTGAGAAAATCTCTTTTACCATATCAATTACCATACAAGTTACGTCGTGCCTGTGGTTGTGCATCATTAGCTGCTGCACTGAAAGCTTCACTGTGTGCATCTTTTGTACCTAATGAATTACATATCTTTTTATATCGATTTATTTTTTTGCAGTTTTTGGCCATCAAAATAATCCTGTCAACTTAGCTAGATGTCCAAAAATTGTGGTAATTTCATACACAATGCTTCAGCGTTTGCGAAAAAGCATGTTGGAACAAGAATGGGCTCTCTTGATAGTTGATGAATCACATCATGTTCGCTGTAGTAAAAAGCCATCAGAATCAGAAGAGGTACTAGATACATTTTGTGGTGGCCATAGTGCAACCTTGATCTTCCATCTTTGACCATGATGCACAAAGTAATTAATGTGTTAAAGACAAGTTTTAGAACATTATTTCTCTTTGGTTGGTTATTAGTACTCATACTCCATCCTTCTCTTGTGTAGAGACCGTGTTTAAGAAGTCTATGTCTGTATGAGCAAATTTTATATATACAGTTCTGCCCTTTCACCATTTCTGGTGTTTATTATCTTTTTACCTAAATGTAATCAGAGGGTATTTCTGTAATCTCATATCGGTACTTTTGAAAGTTCTATTTACGGACGTGCCAAAAAGGAAGGGGTCTCTTTCTAAGGGAAGGCGGGATTATAAGGTACAAACCGGACAAAAACAAAAAGAAAGAAATCAAAGACCTAGTTGGTGAAGACATGCACCTGTGTTAATAGTGTGGCACTGCACAAGATGAATAAGCATGGTATGCTTTAATGATATAGTGTTTATGAAAGCCCCAGTAGGTAGGAAAATGTGTTGGAATCGATTAGTCTTGGTTGCGAAAGATTATGAGTTGTTTATTGGCGCTAAAAATAAGCAAATGACAGCTCCTAAGAGAAGAATAACAATGTATTTATAGTTGATTAGGTTTTGTGTCTATCAGTTTATGGGTGGTCAAAGGTCCTAGGTCTAGTTCGGCACCAAAGCCACCTTTACTCTCACTAGCGTTATCCTTTAGCTTGAATGGCACAAAGCTGTAAAGGTTCTTGTAGAGATTGTGCACTTACACCTCTAATGGGAAAGGAATGGTACACAAGCTAAAATATGAAACATGTTGAGATATCGGATGTTGGTGCAACTCTGCTTACTTTTGCTTGAGTGCAATGGGTGTGCCAAGATAACTGGGGAAAGTTAGAGGTGTAAGGATCTGTGGAACTGGATGCTGGTAACGGGACAATGATGGTCTGAACCTATGAAGCACCGGTGCAAAAGATGTAACTTACTCTGGAACTGCATGCGCGTCGGGTGCGGATGCGCGCTGGGTGCGCACAGGGGTGTCCGAAACTTTATTTTTTCAATTTATTTTTTGGATCTTGGGTGCGGCTCGGATACGCACCAGGGATTTTTGCAGAGAGTAGAAGAAGAAAGAAAGAGAAGGAGGAGAAGAGAAGAAGGAGAACAAGAAAGGAGAAGAAGGAGAAGAGAAGAAACAACCTACGCCGGAGCGGCGAGGGTCTTCTGGCGATCGGCGAGGGTCTTCCGGCGACCGGCGAGGGTCTTACGGCGACCGGCGCCCCTCCTTGCCCAGATCTGAGTTGTGACGGCTATGTTATATAAACAGGGATAACCTTATAAGTTAGGGTTTTTCTGAAGTTTCTCTTTATTATGTTTGACTCCCCCACTTTGTTAACAATCTTTTAAAATGGCCCCAAACTTTTTAAAATATAACAGAACTTCTACAAACTTTGTCATAATTGATTATGCACTTTCAATATTTCTAAAGCAACCCTCAAAATTAACAAAATACCTTATTGTTTGTCTAAAATAGCATTATTTTTCTTACATATAAATAATATATATTAATAAATTTTTGCCGTATCCCCGCCGCACCCGTATCCTATTTTTTGAAAAAATGACGTATCCGCGTATCCGCACCGGTATCGCATCCGCACCCGCACCGGAATCCGTGCTTCTTAGGTCTGAACACAACCTGCTGACTTTGGCTGACAAAAGATGTAACTTACCTCTGGAACTGCAAGAAAGCATTAAATTGCTTGGATAGTCATCATCAATACCTGAAACAGGGGATAGATTCGAAAACGATAATATTAGAAGTGACATATCATCGTCAGACATCAAGCAATTATGCTTGAGATAAAAAATAACCAAAAGATGACAACTGGGGTTTAGATAACTGAAATTGGTAAAAATGGTTAGTTTTGGTGTAATGGACAGGAGCTTCTCCGATGACATACATGGCTTTGGCAACCATTTAAGCTTTGTAGTAAACTATATCTTGTCAAGCTTATAAATTTCCAAGAATGCTGTATTTGCCATGTTACCAGTGAATATAACAAAAAGGCAGCTCCAGAAGTTACGGAGATTGGTTGAGCTAATATGATCACGTAAATGAGTGATAAGGCCTACTCTTTCTATTTGTCCATTTCTGCCTGGAAGGAGTGATTTTTCCAACTGAATGGCTGAGAAACATACTAATACATGACATATGACTCTTATGTTTTTATATTTTGAAATGTGTGTTTTAGATGCCGTCATTTACAGGAGAGCTTACCTCCATATAGATGTCATTCTGAACTCCCTTTTTATGCAACAGATAAGAACTGTGCTTGATGTAGCAGCAAAGGTCAAGCGTATAGTTCTATTGTCAGGGACTCCTTCTTTGTCAAGGTTATAGTGAATTTCTAAAGCAAAATACTGGAGCATTTATCTTTGGTTTCACCAGTCTGTAATCTTTGCTTACTGATTCTGAATTTACATTCTTTTATTTCCCCAGTACTCTATGGGTCCATCTCACTACTTTTCTTAAGAGCTTCTTTCCCAGAATTCTATTGATTGAGACTCTAATATTTTATCTCGCTCCTAGGTGATCATAGGCCATTTGACATTTTTCATCAGATAAATATGTTATGGTAAGTTCTTTGGCAGATTATTATCCTGCCGGGTTAACTAATATTCTTATGGCGTTATTGATTTCATTTAACTCTCTTGGCATAGGCCTGGTTTGCTTGGAAGGCAGAAATATGAATTTGCAAAAACTTACTGTTCTGTGGAATATGTCCGAGGCTATCAAGGGAAAATTTTCCAGGTAAGCTTTGTCGCTTGGAAGGTAATGTATGTTCAGAATTGCACCTCCATCTCGAGTTTTACTGGGTGTAGCGCAAACCCTTGATGTGAAAAGCATCGTGTAGGAGTATGATTTGTTAAAATGCTTAATGACCTCCGTTACGTTCTTATTAAGTTACTGTTGGCTAAAGGGAGATGTTATCAACCTTTTAATGATCTTTTTCCGGTACATGCTATGCAAACTCTATCTGATGGTCTACTTGGCATGTGAATTTACATCACACTTTGTCATGTCTTAATACCTGCAGGATTTTTCAAAGGGAATTCGCTTGGAGGAGTTGCACGTGTTACTGAAGCAAACTGTTATGGTGTGCTTCTTCACTTTCAACGATGCATGCTTTTGTTATTGTATAATGAGTTTTTATCGCTACAAGTTCATTATCAATTCTGTTGTTGTATCGTAATATTTTTGGACCTTAAATGATAATTCTGCCACAAAGACTGGAATAGATTAGTGATGTATCTTGTACTTTCCTGTTCTATATGGAAGTCATGTTACTGGTACCATATGTAAAAATGCTAAAATTTTCTTTTATCTTCATGTAATATTTACTGTATACTTCGCTTGTGGAGCTTCAGCAGGTCGTCTCTGGATAGAATTTTTTCTCTGAATGATGCATGGAACACCATTTTGTCATAACTTTGACTGTCTATTCTAAAGTTGCAAGCATGATAGACATTGCTCAGTCCATTCTCAAACAAGTTAAACATTCAGAGCAGATTGTCACTTAACATTATATTAGAGCTTTCGCCATGCATGATCTGGTTCAAGTCTCCCAGCTTATAGAGCAGATTGTTGCTTCATATTTACTTCATGATGCCTTTTAATTTGTGCCCTTGTGCTTCAGTTGCACTTTTGGTGTCAATTACCAGGGATGGCAATGGGGCGGGTTGGATGCGGGTTTGATAAGATCCACACCCGCCCTGCTACACCAAACATGTGACTCTGCCCCGCCCCGCCATTGGGTTTGGAGATGATGATACTATCCCCGATCCGATGGGATTTTTGGTAATTTGACCCCGATCCGCTCCGCGCTGCCATTGTTGGTCATCTGTCCACTTGTCATTGCACTTGAATTTGAACATGGGCACTTTCCCTTCAATGCTCTCGAAGAATCTAAGAACCAACCACCAAGATCGAAATTTTGCTTCAAAGGTTTTAACACAAACACTGCAAGCATCTCTCTTTGATTTTTAAACTGTTACAATTTGCGTTTGCTGCTTTCTTTTCCTCCAAAGTCATGAGTACCCTTTTGCAGACTGGACCTAAACCCTGGATAACACAGATGGAAATCACAAAACCGACAAACAATTGAACACACAGATTGGAGAAAGAGAGAGTTAAAACAGTTCCAAGGACATTAGGGTCACCAGGCATGGTCCTAACACAGATCTCCACTGCCGTATGAAAGTGAGTGCGTGCGTGCGTGGTGTGTAGAGAGAGAGGGTTATGTCTTGTAAGGACTATAGGCGACCATCGACTAGCTAACAGTGACTGGCGAACGATGACAGAAGTTGGTCGACATGGTTGGTGGTGCGGCGACCTAAGGAGAAGAAGAGAAAATGGGGGAGAAAGATGAGAGGGCTAGGGTTTTAACTTATATATATAAGAAGAAATGGACGGTTGAGATTGAATCTTGACTAGAATATACAAAGTAGCGGGTCGGATCGGGTCGGATAGCTTGGCATATACACTAGAACCATACCCGCCCCGTACATGCTGCGTGTTATGAAAGTAAATACCAAACCCGCCCCATAACCCGGTCACAGTAAAAAATAATTAGCTCCTATAGGAGTGGGGCGGGGTGCAGATCCACCATGTACGGGTCTAATTGCCATCCCTATCAATTACTTTGGTAGGACTCACTCACGAGGGAGAGTGTTAAGCATGATCTATACGATTGTGTCCTTTCTTTATCATTTTAAGCTTTAAAAACAACTGGTAACTCAGAAATAATACTTTTATATATTAAGTTCTTGCTTCAAGATATATTATGAATTCAGAACATGATTTACGCTTACATGTTATGTGCAATATATCCTTCATTAGCAGCTGTTACCCTGGTAAAAGGTGATGTCATCAACGTAAAATTCTGGGAAAGTACTGTTTTTCTCTGTTGAGTCTACTGTTAACATCCACAAAAATGTTAATTGGTTTATAGATTTTCAGGTTTCAGTTTTTGCAAATTTGCCTCTTGTTCCTAAATGTATTTGAGCATCGGCTGATATCTTCATGCATCTGCTATAGATTAGACGCTTGAAGGAGCATGTGATGGCGCAGTTGCCTCCAAAACGTCGTCAAGTCATAAGTTTGGTTCTGAAGAAATCAGATGTTGATTCAGCAATGGCTGTAGTTGGCGTGCAGAGAAATCATGCTTCTACCAACAGTGACACTGAAGATGGGACATTAGATGTTTCTGATGAATGTGATGGTAACATTAAGATTTAGCTTTTTTCTTTCTCTTTATTAGTCTACATGTCGACATACTGTTAAGTTCCTCGTAAAATGGATACCGACGATTCAACTGCCTTTGGGGTTTTTTTTTTTTTTTTTCAATATTCTTCTGCTTATGAGTCTAAGTAACGTGGTACGAGCTCTGTGATTTGCAATTTTAAGCTGACTTTGGATGGTCAAATCTGCGCTAGACATTTACCTGATGCATAACTAAATTTTGAATTTGTTCATCTGCATATGCAAATATAGTCAACGAGTGTTCAGCAGAGTCTTTGACGTTTATGACTTAAAGTTGGTTTTCTACCACTGCTTGACTGATATGTGTTTTTGCTGAACTCTCGATGTTCTCAAGTATTTGCCATAATTTTGTGGATAGGAAGCAAGTATTGTCTTAATTGGTGCTCCTCTATTAGTTTTCCCACTGGTATAACCCTCTACAAAGTGGGGGTAAGGCTGCATATAGTGGTGGGCTGGCAAAATCGGTAGGTGGGGTGGGTTTGTAATAAATGATCATTGTGTCTTAAGAGGTAGGAACCCATATAACCCACTCATTAAATGGTTCGGAGCTATTGCTGGGTGTTTCACATCCGTTTAACCCGTAAAAGTTAAAACCCTGTTTGTGATATATGACTTTTGTACGTTGGAAAAAAGATCAAGGAGTGTTGAACCTAAAACACAGAAAATCCAGTTTCCTCATCAACAAAAGTACAAAACTAGTTAAATAATCACCCATTTGAAACGCAAAGACAGAGAAGCTGAGTCAACTCACCTTGGCACCTGGTGTATCAAATTTATGTCAATCAAGTTAACAGGTAGCACAACCATCATTAAAGGCGGAAACATATGACCACATTAACTCCACCACCGATCTAAAAGACAACAAACGTCATTGATGGGGTTAAATATGATTTCTACTGACAAGATCGACGTCTGACAAATGCCATTGAACCTTCGTTGACAAGCCAGAGTCATGTACAGGGAACTCGGGTAATGCAATTGAAAGAACGAAGGATCGAATGTTTGGGGTGGAAGCTGAATCAACAAGTTGGAACGTTTAGGGTTAGATATATGACAGTATATTTGAGTGGGTGTTCAATGGGTAACAAGCTTTAGCCATTAAACCCACAATTCTAGGGCGCCAAATGAGCAACCCACCCTACCCCATTAATTAAATGGGTGGGTTTGGCCATGTTTTTCATGGGTGGGTTAATGGGTTTGGGTTAAACATTCAGCCTCTAGCGTCGTATATCAACCCTCCCGAGACCTTGGAATGGCTGGAGCCTCGTGCACTTGGCCTCCCTTGTGGCTGCATACTTGCGAGCGATGTCTTGGTTCATCATAATGGCAGTTATAAGCACCATCTCCTCTCCGTTATGCTCTTTAGATACTGATACAGTATGTTTTAACGTCTTCATCAGATGTTTAACTCGTTTTCTTGATGCTTGTGCATTTAGGAGTGAACATCTTTTCTTAAGCTTGTAATCGATACAATTCCTGGTTTTGCTTGTTTACAGCCAATGGTGGTTCTTGCACTACAAGAAAACTGAAGAATCAGGAGATTGGTATTGCAAAACTGTCTGGGTTCCGTGAATGGCTTTCGATTCATCCAATCGTTGCTGAGTTGGATGTTGGGGATGGCGTGGAAAGAAGCCTCAGTTCTCAAAAAATGATAATATTTGCTCATCATCTTAAAGTTCTTGACGGGGTGCAGGTGAGAGGTTCCTGCTACATGCATGAGTGCTGGAGATCCATAAAATTTCTTGTGAAAGATAACCCCATCGACATGTAATTAGCTATTTTTATTCCGTCAAACTGGGGTGCTGGAGTATCTCCTTTCTTGATCTCTGGTTTTCTTAGTTAAACTAGTGTTAGATGATAAGCAGGACTGTAGTTGATTTTTTGAGCCCGTATATTCAAATTCGCACCTAAGATTTTATTGCATACTACCCAAACTCAAAAGTAAGCAAATAAGTAGATTAGAAAAAGAGTCAGTAAGAGTGAGAAAAAGCTGTGGGTCTTGCGCTTCACTCTGAATCGTCCCTTACCTACACAGTTGCATAAGCATAGTGTTAATCGAGCTTAGGAGAACCAGTCCTATTATTCCTTTTTATCTTAAACTCTTTATTTATATTTGAGGTGGCAAAAGACAAACTGAGGCTGCATTCGCCCTATCCATAAGAAATAGGCAATAATTTTTTAACTAGGTTTATGCCTTCCCCATTTCAGCTGTATAAATACTAAAAATTTCAGCTGTATAAATACTAAAAATGATTTCTGTCTGCAAATGCAAAGTAGAACTTTTACAGAATACTGTTGAACTGCTATTTCGTTTAGGATACCTAAAAATACTGGAATACATTAACTTTGGCGTTAGGGCCTCAAGTAGCCTAAAGAAAGAATTTGTTATATTCTGCCTGACCTTCGTGTTTGGAATCATTGTTTTGGTCCTCATATCAAGTCTAGAGTCAAAGACTTATTATGGTTCCATTTTCTGATTATAGTTTTAGTATCCTGCTAATATGCATTTTTTTGGCTATCTAAGTTCTACTTCAAGGGGACGTTAATCATTTTGTACGCAGGGTTTGCCTCAATCACCAAAGCTCTTTCTTATCGATTCTGCAATAACACTGTTGTCTTTTCTAGTTTGCCCTTTGTATAGGCCTACCATGTGTTTACCATCCTTGACAAGGATGAACTTTCTGATCAAATATCCTTAACTATTGCCCATTTTTTCGGTATTTGGTTGACTGGAATGTGGCAACTGTCCATCTTGCCCCTTGGAAATATGCCAAATTAAATGATAATCTTAGAGAGGCCAAATTAACTCCTCCGGAAAAAAAAATTCATTTCAGAGAAATGAAATCGCAATCAAGTGATTGATTTAAGACGTAACTTCGAAAGCAAACCAACCTTGTCTTCCTGACAAATTAACAGGGCAGGACAGTGTAATCTTGTATCTACAAGGGATGTCATTACAATATTGGCAATTCCAAAGGATGCCAGTGTATATGACTGTAAATATTTAACTACCCCGAGTATCTTGTTCGTTTGTTTCACCCCCATAATTAAATGGGTTAATGTATCACTGTGTACCTTTCCATGACTATCATTATTTTAAAATTGTGCAGGAGTTTTTATGCGAGAAAAGAATGGGTTTTGTTCGCCTCGACGGAAATACATCAGAAAGCGATAGGAAGTTGGCTATTCAATCCTTCCAGTCATCAAAAGAGGTCTATATTTATCTTAATAGCTTCACTGAATCTTCACTGAATCATCTACATATGACCTTGATTAAGTTGTCGTCTTCCGTGTGCGTGTGTGTACATGCTTGTGTGCGCTTGTGTTCTATGGCATCGTTCACTTAAGCTAACATTGACGTTTGTCCGGCTTAATAATCATAAAAGTTCAAAAAGCGTCTAGCATAGCTTTTTACTGGCATAGTTAATCTGCCACTTGTGGTACATGTTGGGCATCACTCCTTTTTTAGTAGATATATGAGCATGAATTTGATCAAGTTTTGTAGATAAGATTGGATTTAAATCTCTTAAAAGGATAGAGAAGGAAGTGGCATCTGTGTTTTGCATACCATTAGTCTTTGTAGTTCTTTCGACTGGCCTATGGTGATATTTTGAGTTCCATCGCGTCAGGTTAAGATTGCCATAATTGGAATACTTGTTGGGAGCTCTGGACTTAATCTAACAGCAGCACAACATGTTGTATTCTTGGAGTTGCCTAAGGAAGCGACTCGGATGTGTCAGGTGTATATTCTATACTTCTTAATCTATTAATGAATGTAAACTCGTCTTTCAACAAATTGGTTATTGCTATCCTTCTATGTTTCTGTTTTAGAATTTCTGCTGAAGTTGCGAATGACTGAGTGATACTGTCAGAAAGCTGCAAAGGGGGATGGAATTTACTGAAGTTAATTTAGAGTCAATACAACTGCACCAAGTTGAATTCTATTTAAGAAGAAACACATTCACAACTTTTTCTTACATTGCCTGTGTTCTGATATCAGGAGTCATTTGCGCGATGATTTGCTGTTACTCTTGCTATATGTTATATTTCTAAATTTAATGTGCTACTGGGGAAAACAGGTCTTTTCTGGATTGCGTTTCCTCCTGGCAGTCCAGATTTTCTATTAACCATATTAATTGCTACAATTATAAGCATCGGAATGGTAGTTACAAGATATGTAAAGATAATTGGCATCCCAGCTGTGGCTCATGGTCAAGATTTCCTGGTTTGCATAATTTTTTTTTTCCGGGGAAAGTTCCACATTATTTCAAAGCTTAATACAACAATTAGGAGTGTGAAAGACAGCCCCTAGGGCATTACAAGAAATTAAAATTGCACCTCTGGTATTCTTCCACTAATATGTCCATCATGGGTGAACTACACAGAACATGCTCTGCTAGGTTACCTAGTGATCGAAGTGTCAATCAACTCTTAATGCAGCAGTAAAGTCCATGCATGAAGGTACCTTGTATGCTTGCAGCCAAACATTGATCCAATAGCAGAACATACCTTTGCCCTACTGGGGTTAGTTGTCCGAACTCCCAACTGAGTACTTGAAAATTATTAAAAAAAGGGTCCATCTTGGCTCACTAATGAATATAAATTTGGAAAAATGACAAATGACCCCCCTCATGTATTTCGGGTTTGCGGGTCGACCCCCTTAGCTATTAACTTTGACAATTGACCCGCTTATCTATCAAATTAGTGCAATTGAGGACAATTGGCCGATTTTGGTGAAAATTGGCTTGTAGAAGACACAATTGCCCCTCCTATCTCTCATTCTTTATCTTTTCTTCCTCAATGATGGTGGTGGCGGGGGTGGCTAGAGGGAAGGAGGTAGTGTTTTTTTTTGGTAAAGGCTGGACTGTAAGGTTCTAATCCAACCGGCAGGGAGTATTGCGCCTCGGGGACCTACAAGGCCGCCACATACATCTGAGCCCCCGATTCTCGCACCTATGTCGGGGCCGAAGCGCACAAGGACCCGTGTGTGGAGCACATGCAGGGCGAGGACGTAAGTTTGCCACCAACAAGTGCGGCGGGTAGGATTCGAACCCATGTGAAAAACCTGAATTGAGATCTTGCGGACCGCTGAACCAACCCTTCTTGGTGGGGGTAGTGTTTCAATTGGCAAATGGTAGGGGTGGAGGGTGGGAAGGGGGCAGTGGTTCAATTGGCGGCGGTGGGGGGACGGAGGGGGAGGGTGCTGGTTCTAGGTTTTTTTTCCTTTTACAAAAAAACTAGGCATTTTAGTGAAGGTTAGGGGTATTTTGGAATTCCACGTCCAAATTTATCCGGGTTGCTATCACCGGTAGATGAGGGGGGTCAAATGTCAAAATTAATACCCGAGTGGGTCGATCCATAAACCTGAAATACATGAGCGGGGTCTTGTCATTTCCCCTATAAAATTTTCTAACCTTAATTTTGGAAAGAGTATTCTTATTCATCAGTTTCTATTCATTCGGTTATCCATCGAATCTTCTGATTACTGTGTTATGCTCCTTGCTAATTGCATTATGTGTGTTCAAGACATAGGAAGTTATCTTTTTTCTTGATTTATGCATTTCATAGTCAGCATAAACTAGTATTGATGAATTGACCAACTGAACGCAAATCCTGTCTCCAATTATTGGAACCCTTGCTGCGTGAAATATGGTTACTTTAAAAAAAACTGAGAGATTTCAGTGTTAAAAATGATATACATTGTTGGGCCCATTCTCTAACAGTTAAAGCTTTCAGAGCAGATGTTTACTTAACATGCAGATGGTCATAAATCATTGCCTTCATATCATTCTCTTCTTTAATATGTTTGTAAATCAAATTTCTGTGATGACGTGATGCCTGTGTTCTATGAACTTTTGAAGGCTGAAGATAGAGCTCACAGAAAAGGACAAACCAAAGCAGTCAACATATATATCTTCTGTGCAAAGGTGCTTGTCTGCTAAGTAGTTAATTAACTGTTCATTGACACTAGCTTCAGTTTATTTCCGTGATGTATATATTTTTCTTCTGCATCTTTATGTAGTTTTTTCTTCTTTCAGGATACTTCAGATGAGATGCGGTGGCTGAGACTTAATAAGAGCTTGCATCGCATCTCCTGTACAATGGATGGGAAGTATGACGCAATAAAGGAGATAGAGGTATTTTTCCTTTATTTTTCTTATTTACTTAATTTTAGTCATTTGTATGCTTAGAGCTCTTTGTTTCAGTGAGGCCATGTAAAAGAGTTTGAAGCTGATGTACTCACTATAGTTTCAAGAGATAAAAAGAGAAGGCTTTATAGCTTCTGCCGAAAGTTAACTCATGCCCAATATCTACATATATATACACCCTTAAGTTTCATGCTTGGCAATAGACATATTGTAGGGGGCTTTGATGATCGGAGCAGCCCAACAATCAAATTAGTATATTCAGTCTCTTTATTAGGAGAGAGACCAGGTAAATCTCTTAACATTACATTTGGAATGATGGAAGTAATTATAATTTTTTCGATGGGTTTTATGAACATAAGCCAGATAACCTGTGTGGGTCTTTAATAAATACTTGACCTTCTCAATTCTTGCAAGGTACATGAGCGATTTGGTGCACTTTACCTACACTGATGTTGTGCTCTTTTTTCCTAATTGCTTAAAACACCTCGACACCTTCCATCACCTATTTAAATGCTTTGCCTTCTAAATGAGGACTCTGCTGCGTACTGCCATATTCATCACATTATATGACAACTTTGCCTTAACTTCTTATGTTACTTTCAGCTCTGTTGCAGACTTCCGTGTCATATATTATGAGGCTTATAAAATTGGGACTTTTTCTTCAGTTTATGGCCCTCTTTTGAGATTGGAATGATTCACTTTATTCCCACTGGATGACACCCTGGTTGGATAGACCACTTCCAACAATTTTACTGTCAACGAATGAATGAAAAGATGGTCGGTTCCTTAACTATAACACTTAAAGCATCACTGCTATTGTTGGTTAAGGATGTAAGATCTGTAAAGCTTTTTAATCAGCTATAAGCTTTTCTAGTAAGGTGAAAAATCACCTTGTAGCTACAGTTTCTATTGGCTCTGAGTTGTCAGAGCTATGAAGCTCCAATTGTTTTTCATATTTAAAGTTTCAGAGTGTTTACGATGTATATTCCTGGTATGGCTTCACCTTATTAATTTTGTTCTTGTTCTAGATCTAGGTTTTCCTGCCCCATCTGCCACACTAGAAACTCAGTGATGCATAGCTGTCCACTAGATGGCTGAAAAAAGAACACAATGGTACTGTTCTCCCATATTTCTTTCCTAAAGCATTGATATCATTTCGTAGCATAGAAGCCTGCATATGAATGAGGAAGGATTATTTTTACTGCGCTGGGTGGGGGGGTGGGGGTGGGGTAATATTCTTTCAGGATTCGATCGTTGCCTGGCTAGCATGGTCTTGCAGCTGCAATAAAACTTCACACCAGTCAAATCATAAGCACTACTCCCTTAGATATAAGGGGAAAGCATCGGAAAAGAGCCTGCTCTACAAGACGACGAATCAGACATCCATCTGAGGTAAATCGCTGTTAAAGAGATGACAGGAAACAGCTCTACCCCCTTTACATCGGGGTGTTGTGGGGGGCGGGGTGGGGGTTATGAAGATGCCTTAGAATGGGCTTTACGTGATTGATTGGATTACATATATAACCCCTTCAAACCAATAGAAATTTTGGATCAATACATTAAGAAGTGACTTCCTATCATGGCCGATGAACAAGTGAAAGATCCTGGCGGCCTATTCCTCATATTAGTAAGAAGGAGGAGCTACCTCCAATTAGCTCACTGGCTTTGCATGTGGTAGACCTGTTGTCTTAAGTCAAGTTCAGTTTATCGATTAGGAACTTTTCGTGGAACTGATGGCTTGTTGGCTTTTCTACTTCCTGCACTTGGCTCTTGGAGTAAAGGGAGAAGTTGTCAATCCCATTACCTTGTTCATCAGAAGTTGGATGTCAAAAAAATACAACATTACAATCAGGCAGGGGTTCATCCACTCTTGAAAGGATTGAATCAGCTTTGAGACTGTAGCAGAGCAGCGACAAATCCGACAATAGATACAGAGAAAAGGGGGTTCGGGACTCGTAGGAAAGATAAGAATATACGTGTATATGGCAGGGGGATTAAGGAAGAGCAGCTCCCAATTAGCTCCTGATAGCAGCCCTTCTTAGGGTGCACGGCAGAAAATGCTAAACGTGATTCTCCCTGTGCGTGTCCAAGTCTAACTCTGTCCATTCCTTCTTTTTCTGAACTCACTTTTGCAAATTCTCCCAACTTCATTTTGAATGACAGTGAGCTGGAAACATGCCACTGCGGCACTTATAAGTAATAGTATATGTATAAGTGTATTAACGCCTAGGAAGCACCGACACCTCTTATAGGATGAGGTTTGGTGTCCGACACTTACCGACACCTCCGGACACGTGTCCGACACCTCTCAGCGGTGTCCGAATTTATCTATTTATTTTTTAATTACCGGACACCGTGTCGGACACCTCTTGAAGACGTGTCGGACACCTCTTTAAGAAGTGTCGGACACCTTGTGAAGAAATGTGCACTCATATGGGGCCAAAATACAATATTTCAAATTTATTTGAGGGATAAATCTTTAGGCCAAACCTTAATAAGATCGACCCAACAAAAGTTACCTTCTTCTTTCTCTCTCATCTCTGTCTTTTCTTTCTTTTTGTTGCCTAAAGCATCCAAGCTTGCCAGTCTAGAGTAAGATAGGTCAACATTTTCGACCTTATTTACAGACCATCTGACTATATAAAACCTCTCCTTCATACCTTTGGTCTCATGTCTTTTTTCCTTCTATCTTATTATTGTTGAGAATCTAATCTAGGTACTATTGAAACATTCAACTGCTTTCTTGTTGCCGACCTTTTTTCTTGTTACTGTTGAGACTATTTCAAGGGGTAAATGCACATCGACCCCTTCTACTTTAAGCGTTATGCAATGTGGCGCCCCGTACTTTAAAAATAACTACTAAACCTACCTCTACTATTAAAAAATGTGCACATTAACCGAATCCGTTACAGAGTTGTTCAAAAGACATCACTACCCTCTGATTTTGTTTTATTTACTTCACTAAACATTAGAATCACAGGGGCCAAAGTGCAATTACTATGAATCTCCATTCATCACCTCCATGCACCATCAGCCCTCACCCACCATTGCAGCACCACACAATCAACCCACGGCACACAACCATCTCCAAGAAGCCCGCCACAACAAACCACCAAAAAGCCCCACAACAAAACAATCGCCAATCAGCCCACCGCCACAAACCTCGATTTCCACCACCACCCAATTCCGCGAAGGTGAGCTCTGGCAAAGTGGGTGGTGGTGGAAATCGATGAAATCGGTAGCGGCGACGGCGGATTCTTCAGGTTCATGGCGGCAGAGATTAGTGGTGGCTTGCTGGCGGTGGAGATCGCTTGTTGTGGCGACAGATAGTGGCAGCAGTTTCGGTGAGGGGGAAAGAGGAAGGGGAAAGGGAAAGAGGAGAGAGGAAAGACATGTGGGTTCGACGCGGGTAGGGGTGGGGGATGGCATGAACTCGCCGCCCCAGTCTAGGCTCGCCAGTGGTTCTTTCGCCCTCGCCACAGGCGGTGGTTGGTGGCCCTGGTGGTGCTCCTTAAGTGAGCCGTTGGTGATGAAAAAATGGCCTTGATGAGCTGGGTTGGTGATGACAATGGAGATATTGGTGGTGATTCCGTGGTGGCGCGATGGCGGCAGAGATCCCCTGTAGCAGCGACGGTGGTAGCATTTTAGGGTAGGGGCAGAGAGAAGAGAGAGGAAGGGGAAATAGAAAAGATATTAGGGTTATTTTTTATGGTGAAATGACCATATTACCCATTAAAAATGTTGTTTTATGCCACTTAAAAGGGCATTTAGGTAAATGAATTTCTAATTTTAAACTATGTGAGGTTAAAAGGGTATATTGGTCTTTAAAATATAATTTTGGACTTCAAACTATTCCCGCTCAAAAACACAGTTAAGTTGGAAGGAAACCGTCTAATGTGCTCACTTTTCAAAAATAGAGGTAGGTTTAGTAGCTATTTTTAAAGTACGGGGCGCCACATTGCATAACGCTTAAAGTAGAGGGGGTCAATGTGCATTTACCCCTTCATGTTACTTGCTTTCTTTCTCATCTATTTTGAACGAAATTTGGTTGCTCCAATTGAGATGTGTGTGTATGTCAATTTTATATATATATATATATTCAGCGGTGTCCTGCGGTGTCCAAAATCTGGTTTTTTAAAAATTACGGTGTCCGGTGTCTCGGTCGGTGTCGGACACGGTGTCCGTGTCCGTGCTACCTAGATTAACGCAAACATGGATATATATATATATATATATATATATATATATATAAAGGCACAGATGGGGTTGAATGGCTAAACTTTTTTTTCCTTATAATATCCTTTTCTAATTTAGAGTTTTTTTAGATTAAGGTTGTTTTTGACTTTGAGTATACCTCTTCTAAGTTTTAGAGTTTTATTAAATTAAGGGTGCTTTAGGCTTTTGTTACGGTATTAAGCCTCTTTCCTTGGATTACCCTTTTTGAATTTTCGAGTTTGTTAAAATTAAGGGTGTTTTCTTGACCTTAGTTTGAAATCTTCGTAAAAAACCACTAAAGAAGTTTTAAATTTTTTTTTCTTTAATACAGAGATTTTTTTACATGGAAAAAGCAATTCACAGACAACGGCGTTATCCAATTTTGGAGATACACAACGTGCATAGAATCAAGTTACACTGAGCTTGGGATTCTAAATGTGTTCTGATTGCATCTTATTAACAAATATCTCCAATAATTTTTTTTGACATATTTAATAAGTTGAACATAAAAAATTAGTATTAATTTCATAAGTGCAGTAACTTAATCAACTGCTAAAACCTATAGACACACTCGCACATATCACCCTTTCCTAAAAACCGAACATTATAAACATGTCCTTCACGGGCTTAGATCCCATGACCATCGACCATGTTAAGATTTCGTTTCTCGCTCATTTATATATCCAAAACAGAGCAGTATTTCTGACTAATTTGGTAATACCAACACCTTAAAGACCAATCTAAACAAATATGGCAATAGTTACAAAATAGCCAATAATTTGAAATATTTGTTCTTATATCCAAAACATACGAGCAAGTCCGATTAATTTAGTAACAACATTACCTTTAATCTATCAAAACATAAATGCCAATAACTACAAATTTAACATAGAGTTGAATAAGTGTTCAAATTACTTTTGATCTCCACCATTATGTCATTCTGTCATAATTATGCATCCATGATGAAACCCCAAAGCAATATAAATTGTTTTCAACCGCCTTGATACTGGACAACAATAGAAAACTTCAATAACTACTAGACATGGTCTATAGACAAGTGATGTAACTCACTTATGCAAACTCTCAATTTCCATGTAATACTCGCTACTGAGTTGGTGAATTTTTATGTCTTGGTCACAAGCTTCGGAAGGTCTTTATTCTAGATATTTTAATGTGTGTGTGTGTGTGTGTGAGAGAGAGAGAGAGAGAGTTGTGCATGGGTAATACTTAATGTGATGGTGATCGTGCTTATAGGCGTCAACCATTACAAAGTTCCAGTTACAAGAATAACCATCTAGGCTATTGCTTGGAAACTAGAGCAGGCTTAAGTCCTGAAAAAAAAAAAAAAAACAATAGAAGACTTTCATATCTACCAAATATGGTTTATGGACGTAATGATGTAACTTAAAGCAAGATATAGTCTTTTTCTTAATCTCCTCGTCATTTGTCAGATAATTCGCCAAGTCAGCAGACGACTATTGTGGCCACCAGGAATTCCTGACTATTGCATGGGAACAGGTTCATCTTCGAAGTATTTTTTCTTTCCAATATTTTTCTATTGGAGCTTCCCTCATTCCTTTTATCGAGCATAATGATGCGAATCGAGCTTTAATGATTGTTATTACCCTAGAAAGCCTATATGTTGATGAGGTTATGGTTACAAAGAACAGACCCTGGCACATACACCCTTCATGGTGCTCTTTTTCTTCTTCTCCTCTGTTTGGCTTTTCTAAGCAATCCTAAAAACCAAATAGGTTTTCTCTCTCTAGTATCCTCTCTGACTTAGCATTGTGTGTGTAGAAGAGGTCTTGTGCTACGTGTTTAAAAGTGACATACTAACTAGGAAACTAGTAGGCGTTAGAAGAACCAGTGTCTTTCTTAGGAAAACAGGCCAATAACTCCAAGATCGAAAACTCATGCTATTAATCAAACCTTATGAGCGTCACTTTTTGGAAAGCCCCTTCTAAAGTTAGAACCTATGAGACCACTTGCTTCGCTTCCCATGTTTGTTGTCCCAAGCGAAGGAGGTATTACGGCAGGCAAGCGCGTGTCAGAAGGCCGATGCTTGTAATTACATTCTAAAAAAACCTGTTTCACCAAGCAGTGCTAAGAATGACAATGGCTGGAGCTACCTAGGTTAGGAAGTTAAGGCATGGAATACGTCAATGCTAAAATTCTGTTCTAGGTTCCAATCTGTAGAAACTAATATATATTTTCTCCCTATGCAATTCCAGTTCTAATAGAATTTAACATGTTAATGATCATTTTCATGTCTTTGATGCATAGCTAGCTTCCTTTCTGCAGCCAGTGGTTTCCAAGCCAAGCATCTACGATGTGTATCTATTTATTGTTTGCTTTATCAGATTTTTCTGCTTTAACGAACATTTAGTAATTGGTTTATAAGCCCAAAGCCTTTCATGTATATTAATTAATTAGGTGACAAACTTAAACACTGAATATTTACATGAAACTAAACGTGTACAAAATGAAACATTCGTATACTTTATGTAATATACTCCAATGTACATCTGTACGTCGGTTCTAGGAAAAGATTAGATGAAAGGGGAAACAGCTCCTAATCTGTTATAAATGGTGAATTTTAGGGTGAGTGAGGTTTTATATTCTCTTAACAGTACACACATTTTTTTTCTTCACAATTTTGAGAGCTCATATAACAAAGTACAAATGTAAACTTAATTTCAAGAAATAGTACGGCTATATAGCTGGACTTGATCAAAATTTTGTAAACTTTGAGGGGGAAGTAGATATTTAGTTAAAATTTTGCGTGAACGATGATTATTTTTGCTTAAAATATAACCTTTTTATTAAAAGTAGCACCAAACCCTACAAGTGAGCAAGCATACAATGTGAAGCTTCATTGTGGACCTCAAATTATTAATAGTTTGTAGTTTCCTGTGAAATAGACAAAAGGTATTTTGACTTGTGCTAATTAGCTGGCAGATGGTTCACAGATGGTGTAATAACAAAGTGGCAATCTTTCATGTTTGCAAGAATCACTATTTCATGTGCAACGCATGTGAACTTTACTAGTTTATATATATACACATCTTTATATATAATCAGAGAGCTCGAGAGATTTTATTTGCATATTTTTGTTGATAACGATTGTGGTTCTTACAGGTTTGATGGTTTGTAATTTGACAGGTAGATAGTGTTTCTTATCTTGAAGCAAATGAAGAAACAGACAGAAGATCTGAGAATCTGATTTCAAAGAGTGCAAGAGATGCTGAATCTTCTGCCATTGAGCTGATAAAGTTCTCAGAATCTTTCTGTGATCAAGATCTGCAGCCTGATGAAGCTTGTGATGAAATAAGTGAAGGATGTGATGAAGTTAGAGAAGGTGGTAGCTGTTTATTTCAAAAGTCCAATCTTCAAAGTGAGGTAGTAGATTTATGTCAAAGAGGTTTTCCTTTTGCTCCTAACTTTAGGTGTTCTTTTCTCGTCTAACTCAGTTGTTGAGACGCTCAATTTTTGCTTGATTAACAGCCAAAATTCTTTTCCAATCTTGGGAAGGAGAAAGACGCTGTTAGAAACGGAGGACAAGGAGGAAATGCTTTTGAAGGTAATAGTCCAACAGATGGAAGAGCTTCTTCACAAATTTTAGTTGACGGTGCCGAGGATCAATTCGAGACGGTAATACTTGAATATTATTGTTATTCCATGCTGGGGCGGTATTGGGGCCTATCATATCTTTCTGTTTATTGTTGAATTCGTGTTCTTTTTCCTTTATTTATGTATTCTATTTTCTCTTTAGGGAGAGCAGGAAAACAGTGTATCCCTTGGAGCTACAACTTCCAACGATGGGCACTCTGGTGAGCTGATTGAAGCTTGTGCAAGTAGTTCTGTCCCAGTGAATTCTCTCCGTTTTGAGGTAAAAATAAGTTTTCCTATCTTTATTTTCATCACCTAGTTATGTGTTTGCTTACCCATTGCTTATGAAGTGAATAAGCTGCTTTTTATGTCAAATGTTTCTTTTAGAAATCCGTTTCCACGCTCCGAGAGAAAGTACATTGAGCTTGGGAAGGGAATTCTACACGCACCCCTAGCAATAAGTATATTGACGAAAGTAAAAGTAAGATAACAGCGTAAACCCTTCGTCATTGTAAGTTCACAAACACCTAAGCGCGTTGAGGAAAGAACACAACAATAAGCCACTAGAATGTGATCAAAGGTGTATCTACGCTGACAACACCAAATGCAAATTGACCATTCCTCTGTACAGCCTCCTATATTAGTTACCATGCGGTTTCTTTATGTCTCAAGAGTAATTTAGCCAGCTTGCTATCTGTAATCGCACATTTAGTCTTCGATGACGAGTTCTAAATTTTAATCCCTCCACAGCTGATTACACTTGACCTGTTTGACTCGGCACATGAATTAGGAGAGCTATATCGTTGAGTAGCACGGACATGGAAACGCATCTGACACCGACACTGAAGAGGGACATTGGACAATGTAATTTCCAGAATAACAAATATTGGACACCGCGAGATTCCACTTAGTTTCTTTACATGTATTGTGTATGGTCTTGCTTATATGAGTTTCAAGGGCATTCCACTAAATTTCCCTATTGTATTTTGCAAGAAGGATCAGTCTTTTCCTTTTCTGTCTCATCACGCTCATTGTCCTTTGGACCTCCATTGTCAACTTTTTCCCTGCACATGTTCAAATTGAGAGATTCATTCTACGTTAGATTGCCTTGGTCAAAGAGCGCTCTCTCTCTCTCTCTCTCAGTTAGGCAGAAGTGGATTGGAACAAAAGGTAAGAATACAGTCTGCCACTGGGTTTACCCTAGTCGTTTGCGTTTATAAAGCAACCCCAACGTCCCTTATATTTCATCATGACCCTCAATTAACTTCAAAAATTTGCAGTTTATCCCCATAGGTGTTGGAACTTCTGCATAAGGTGTCCGATAATTGAAAATAAAAGACAAAAAGGATTCGTACACTGCTGAGAGGTGTCCGACACGTGTCCAGAGGTGTCTGAGGGGTGTCCGCGTGTCGGTAGGTGTTGTACACGATACCTCGATCCAGAAGAGGTGTCTGTGCTTCTCAGGCTATACTACTGCAATTAATGCTAATCTTAATTTCTCTTATTCTGATTAAAATCCCTTTTAGTGAAATGTGCTGCAATACTTTTGTATAGTTGCCACTTTTAATGATGTGTGTCGCAACATTTGTGTGTAGATCCCAGTAGTTACTGCTTAAAGAGGAGTATAATTCAAAAAAGGTATTAGTGAGTGCGTAGTGGAACTAAGTGGTGGACAGCCAGATAATGGATGAAAACTTCTTCTAGGGATGGAGGGAGTATCTCTTTTGTCATTCTTGTTTGAATGTTATACTACTTCGAATACAGTAACTACTTTTATAACAGCTTGTACGTACAGAAATGCACATTCAGCACTTTCTGTCGAATATGCGACTACTTGCAGTATAAAATTACACCATATTTTCTTTCGCTTTGTTTTTGCATTCCCAATTTGAACAACATATGTCACATAAAATACCATTTGAACAAGGATATTTATGCGTAAGTCTTGCTGTGTCCCTGTGTCAGAGTCAGACTTGGAAGAACAGACGAATCCAATTTATTTTAGACAATTAGGAACAGCTTGGGGAATGTGGCAACGTGCACTGATAGTCTTTTGGTCCATTTAAAGATCTATATTTGGTCCTCCTAGCAACAAGATAACTTAGATTATACCATCCCATACCACTCCTGTTCAAGCCTAATGGGTGGTCGATTTTGTCAGATTCCTCAGCAACTCTTGAGTATACTTATTTAAATTATACGTTTCCCTTGATTAGAATGTTATATTGAGGTAGGCTAAATGCCTTTTTAGATACATTATTACTCTTCTTGATAGCTCAAGTATGTATCTGTTATGCAACTCCTTGGTGAAAGTCACTTCAATTTGTTGTGGTTAACTTCCAAGCTTCCTTCTGATCCTTCTGATTTATTGGATAATGTTTTGGTATATAGAGATAGTACGACCATTTCATTACAAAAGAAACTTTCAATCCCTTTATTACTTGATTACGTGCTGCTTTAGTATAGCATTCGAAAACAATAAGACATTTCCGTAATTACAGTCTGTTTACTCCTTGTTCTTCAGGTGAGCCAGTATACTGGAAGGGTCCACTTATACTCGTGTATTCCTGGAGTAGATTCAAGACCAAGACCCCTTTTTGAGAATTTTCGACCAGAGGAAGTTGAGACGCAAGATTCTCCTTCGGAGGACTGCGAGGAAATGGTTTATAAATGTGTCAAGGACGATCCAAGATACAGACATGCTCTTCTGGCATTCATCAGTGAGTGGAGCAGTTTAAGGCCTATCGACCAAAGGAAATTGCGCACCAAGCCTTTACAACTTCCTTTATCTATTGAGTTGTGCTGTTTGAATGAAAGCCTTAACCATGATAATGGGGTATGTCTGCATGAATATTAATTATTTCCTGCACATTCTACTGCTATTGTTGACTGAATATATGTTCTTCCGTCTCCCCGTATCCTTCTATTAGATTCTGTACTGTTATGCTACTGTCATTACTGTGGCTGCTCTGACATTTAACTATGTTCCATAACAGGGATTGCTGAAGGGTGGAAGCAAGAGACGTGCCACGCCTGCTGATGAAATAAGTCATCCCTTGCCATCAAATGCCGTGTGGAGAAAGGTTAATCTCTGTAGAAAGAATGGCAGAAAGGAGAAAGAATATTCACAGGGTTGGACTCTCAAGGATGAACCACTCTGCAAGCTCTGTCAAAGTCCTTGCAAGTAAGTCAATTAATAGGTCCTTTGCAGTAATATTTTTTGTTAACTGCATAAATTTGCGGTTTCCAGGAGCAGGAATGCTAAGGCGCCTGAATTTTTTGAGGATCTTTTCTGTGCTTTGAGCTGTTATGAAGAGTATCGCTCAAGAACCAGTAACAGATTCCTCCGTGAGGTAAGGACTCAAATTGCATCTCGCAAGTCACAACTTAAAATTAAGTTGTATTATTGCATGAACTTTGAGTCTCCCCTGCACGGGGCCGTGTGAACATGTATATATCGTTACTAACTCACCGATTTTGTCAGGGGCTTTTCCAAATTGAGCATGGCATTTGCTCAATTTGCAAATTAGACTGCCACAAACTTGTCCAACACATTAGACCATTACCATCGGAGAAGCGGGAAGAGTATATCAAGAATCTTGAACCAAAGCTGGCAAAGCGCAGGAAATTGTGAGTTCATAAAACTGTGTAGAGACAAAATGTTGACTTCCAATGTAGATGAGACCAATTTTGGGCCCAAATTACATGTTGACCATGTGAAATTGATGTTTGTTCTCTGTTTAAATAGGAAAAATCTGTTGCTTTGACCAAAACAGGTTAATGGGTAATTAATGGCATGAGTCTCGTGAAGTGATTTATTTACATTTTTGTTTGTTTCTCTTTTTTGGTTTTTCTTTGGAGGTGGAGATGCATACATGCTACTAGTTACATGAGACCGATTGCTAATTTTTTAGCAGTTGGTAAGGAGGCTGCGCATCTCGTCAACAAGTAAGGGGCAGGCTTGTAACTCGGTACCAACCACTAAAACGAGTAGCTATAGCTTTACGTTTTTAAAAAATGAAAAGATGATGGGCCATCCAGTGGATGACGTGGAGAGCCCTGGATGGGTGGATTAAGTGGGGCTTTTCTATTAGCCCCTATTGATGCTTACGTCAAATGCATGCATGTATGTGCATGCGTGTATGTATATACTTACATATCAGGTACAAGGATTCATGTTCGTGGAATGTGACCATGTTTTGCACTGCCGTCAACCTATGACAACTTCCCTTTATCAGGGCTTGGGACTGTCTATGTAGATGCTGTATGGTTCAGAATGATGGGCAACTAAGAACACCATACTCATAAGATGAGTGTAGCTGAAATGCGAATGCTTATGTGCATGTGTGGCCACACAAGGAGGGATAGAATACGAAATAAGGATATCAATACCAAAGCTGGGTTGGGGCCAAATGAGGAAAAGACGTGGGAACATGGGTAGAGATGGTTTGCTCTGAGCTCTCCTTCTAGAGTTTGGAGTTTTCTCCAATATAGGCCTTTAGATGCCATTGTAAGAAGAAGTGATTTGTGCCAAGTTGATGGGGTAAAATGAGGTATGGGTAGGCTGAGGATAACATGGGGAGAAGTTATGAGAAATGACTTGACACCTAGAAAGGGGAATAGAAGCAATAGGCTTAGATGTCGATGATGATGATATTGAGGTACAAAGAGGAAGTAGAAGAGAAAATATGCTTTGGAAGACACTCACGTCTATTGCTAATCCAATTTCCATTGTTACATTTACAATCTCCAGCTTCTGGTGGTCCATTGCCAGCTTCTATGTTTAAGGTTCTCTTTAGTGCCTGAGAAGGTCATTACATAAAATATTATTCTCCTCATGTTGAACAGTGGACATATATGAGGTGATTGGTATATCGTGATTATATCATTCCATATAATTCCATGGTTTCTTTCTTAGTTGCTACTATTGTGGACTGAAGTGGAGGAATGTATTTACCCATATAAGCTCTATTCATGTTGTCCTGTCAAGTGGTCTTTAAATTTGTTGCACTCCTTTCACACGTCTCTATCTCAATCACTTTAATGTAGCTGAGATGTGGCCTATAAGGGGAAGACAAGTACCGACTGCATAAGGATGACATAATGGTTATTTAACAAGTCATTCCAGTTGTAGAAGTAATTTACACTTCAATGCGGCTTGTTGTAGCCTAAACTTATTCGAGTTACTTGCAAAAGCTATTAAAAGTGGTCATTTTGCTTATCAAAAATAACAATTAAAATAAAAGTGGGCAAATTGCTCTATATGAGTTATGCATTTGTGTTATGACGTGTATGTATGTGTAGCAGGTTAAAACCCCATTTTATTTGTTTGTCATCTTGCAGACTTGACAGGCTTGTCCGTGATCCAACGGAGAGCAATTCATGGCATGCAGACCACATTGTACCAGTTTATCAGGGGGGAGGTGATTGTGATCACATTATTGAAATTACTGTTTGACTTTTTTACTTCTCTGGAGATGGTTTTGGCATCAATAGTAGAGATTTAGCTATATACTTTTATCTCTTCTCCGTACACATCTCTAGGTTTTTAGGTTGTCAAAATGTTTGGCAGTCTTCTCTCATTTTCATAAAGTAAAAACAGTTATTATTGTTGCTACTGTCGGCGGGGCTGGTGAAACAGAAGTCCTCGTTTTCTCTTTTTTCGGTTGATGAAGTCCTTGTTTTTCTAAGCAAATGGGTGATTAAGTTTTTTAATCTAACATCTTGGTTTTCAAACTTTTTGCAGGCGAATGCAGACTGGAAAACATGCGGACACTTTGTGTAGCTTGTCATGCTGATGTTACTGCTGCACAATGTGCTGAACGACGTTCAACAAGGGCAAAGGCCATGAAACAACTTAAAGTCATCATGAGTCATCTCAGAAATGCTCAGACCTTTAATGCTAATCAAAAGGTATGGGGCTCTTTACGCAACCATAGTTTGGTTTGTTTCCTAGGCGCCGAGTTTTTATTCCTTGGTCACCAATTTCATTTTCACGAAAAGGTGATGTACGATAGGCAATTAACTCTTGTCACTACTTATGGTATAATTGTTGGTTTCATGCTAATCAGTCAGTAATCCAGGAATGATTGCTTAACGAGGCTTTTTTAGTAAAACATACCAAAATGGTGCTATTGTCAGACTATAAGATATCATAATGAATTAACCTCTGCCTCATCTTTGCCAGGATGACTCGCTGGTTATTCTTATTAATCTAAATTTGGTGGATGCTCTAATATTCTGCAAATTAAGTTTTCTCAATCAGTATCCAGTCCTGTGGTTCTGATTATTCTCATTAACCTAAATTTGTTGTATAATTTTCCAACAAACTTGCTCTATGTGCCATATTAGTCGGCGAGCATTCATTTTGTTGCAATTGTTCAACATTATTGGTCTAGTTAAAATTTAGTTTTGCACCTTCAGGTTCAGGACTCTGATGAGATCAAGATTCAAGAAATTGTAGTAGAAGATGAACTTCTAGTCGAGGTTCCTGGGAGTGCATACACTGGAGCAAGAAATACTACCACGGAGACTCAAGACCATGAAAAACCCTGAAGAATCTCTAGAATCTAGCTGCCTTGATGGTGGAGAAAGATCATGAAGTACATGTATACTCCAGTTCTGTGTTTAAAAGCTTATTCAGATGTATGCCCAACCGTGTCAGTGTGTGTGTCAACGGTCAACGCATAACGACATTCTAGAAAATGCACGTTGAGGGTACCGATGAGCTTGAAAGCCAGTTGTTTCTGCAATGCAGGTGGCTTGGAAACCCTACGGCTGTTTTTGATCAGATCATGTGTTTTTCTGCACCTCGGACTTGAAAGATAGAGGTAGGGATGCTTTCTAGTGTAAGGTTTTGCTTGTGTGCACATGATATATGCCCAAGGGGCTAGTGTGTTGCACGTGAGTTGCACGTGTGTACCTCCATTAATGAATTGCTCATCAAGGTTCCCCCTGCAATAATATTATCTCATCTTTCCAGAAATGCCCCCTAATTTTAAAGGATTAATATGGAAAAAAAGGGTTTAATTGGAATCAACCCTTACGTCAGTTAATTATTGCTATTAATTTTTTTAGAGGGATACTCTTGCTCTATGTGAGGGATGGATATTTATTTTTACACGTGATATACTTGTTGATATTTTATTTTATTGCCATAGGGATAATAATTGTTGTTGTAGCACTTGTAGCGACAAGTGAAAGTGTAGAAAAGCAAAATAGAATGTGAAAATAGCCTTTTTCAAGTTCAATTGTATTCAACTAAAGATATACAACCAAATTAAAAAATAAAATATTACTCTGTCTCAAAAAAAGTGATCCATTTTATTTGATATGCATATTTAAGTCATATATTATGTGTTTTCTATTTTACTCCTAGAGAGAGAAGAGGGAAGAAAGTGCTCCAAGAAAAGAAAATAAGCTAGCGAAGGGTTAAATGTAGACAGAGAAATAAAATAAAAAAAGTGAAAAAAGAATAAACATGAAAATGTACTTATATAATTTTTTTTATTTGGATTGAGCAGTTTTTTTGAGAGCTTAAAAAGAAATTCTGATCAATTTTTTTAGGACGAAAGGAATAATATTAATACCACACAAATTGATTGAATTTTGACTTATTTAGTCATTGCCAACTTTTTAATGATTTCATATAAGCAATAAATGAGAATATAGATTTTTCTCGTGTAAAAACGATGAAGCTTGAGTGTTTTATTTCAAACCCCATATTAACATCATAGACTACACACTTCTTATTTCTTATGTGTTTACCTTCCTTATTAAAGCTTACATCCAAAAAATATAAAATTACACACATTAAGACCGACTAGAAAATAGTTCCATTTAATCACCAAAATAAACAATAGGAAATATACATGCCACGTGTCAAAAGAAATAATGAAAAATATGATAATTACGATAATGAATACACAGTAATAATAATAATGATGATGATGATAATGATAATGATCGGCAAGAGCATAGATAAATTCCATTTAAATTTGCAATCTTAACTCGTGTAGTAATGCTTAGAACAAAATTTCTTCGTAGTAAAGGTTCAGCTTTTCGATCCTTAGAGGATGTCACTCAAACTGACTTCTTGACGGTCATTTAGAAGATGCAAGTGCAAATGTGCAATCCGCCAGAATACCAACCAACAGTACAAAACAGCTACTTCTGATCTGAATTTTTCAGTCTTCCGAAATTTTCAAATCTCCAGAAGAACCACCAAATGGGCTTTACCGAAGAAAACCACAGGAAATGATGATAAATAGTTGAAGCTTTGCCTTCCAAAGAAGTCTACCAACTTGCTATGAAGTCTGCTCGTTAAACCCGTTACTGCTGCGATTCCAACAAGTCCTTCCGCAACTGATTCCATAACGGAACCCCTTCAGCATGTTGCCTGAAGCTGGAGGTGTAACAGAAGATTTCATGACTCGGGCCTCTTCAGCTTTACTGGTGATCTGCTGAAAAGAAGTGCTCGGCCTTATCAAGGAAGCTTTCAGGGAATCTAGAATGGAGCATCAAACTAAAGGAAGTCTCGGAAGCTGTTAGATTGTGCTTCAGAGCCATTTCATCACAGGGTCTCATTGCTTTGCTCTCTTTTTGGTTTCGCGTCTTGACAGTTCGGGAGTTGCCTGGGGCACTAACTCTCCCAGAAGGACGTGAACTTCTGAGATTGTGACGATTTACTCTTTGAGGAATGTCACCGTGAAGTTTTCTATATTCTTGAACCAACTGATTAGATTCGGTAGACTCATCTGCTGAATTATTCTCTAGGGTCAACCTGGAATGGAATCCTGGTAAACCATTTCTACAAGATTTGAGCAAGGAAAGAAGCATATCCAGACTAAGTTCTTGCTGAACCACACCCTTGTTCTGTTCACACTCAAAGCAGGCAGCAACTAGCGTGGCAGCCAAGACTGGCATCAGCTCAGGATCACTGAAGAACACAAAAGGCAGATCGCACACCTGTTGTTCCATCTCAATTATTAAATTTACAATTATACGCCTAGCAGGAAGCAAAAAGAAAGAGAGGAAATTTGGTAGAAGTACACCAACCTTGTGAAGGATTGTAGGGCTTTTTCCCCATCGAAGGACAGCTTGATTCTCATGGTGGAGCAAGGAAAAGTAACCAAGAAGTAGTAAAGATTCAAGCAGCAGGAAACCAATCTGAGACGCACAAATAGCATGCAAACATTAGCAACGCTTGTCACTTACGATAGCTCAGTCTACTATTACAGAATCTTGCAACTAAGATGCCAGTTTCGTAAATCACAGGAAGGGCCGTTACAGCTATTTGAGGTTAGTTATCAGGTGCACAATCAATTTCACTCACTTTGAGTGCATGATAAACCCATAGCCAAACAGCGAAAGAGGAAAAGCTGGATATCTGAACTCGATTATGCTACTCGATGACTATGAAAGCTCATGATCTATACGATCTTGCAGGTTAACTGAAGAAGAGGAACTATAGAACTAGAGAAACCAACAACCAATGAAGACAAAGATGAATCCACTAAACTATAAGGAAGCATCTGCAGACCATACAAGTGTGCATTTGAAAACATCCGTAGTAGATTATTTTGCATAATATTTTTGAAGCAGACGTAAGAGTCCCAAACTTTCAACCCTTACAAATTAAAGAGACAGGTTATGTCCTCCAATAATAAGCGGTGGAAGATGCGATATAGTAATGTAATAGCATAAGTGGTCATTGAGTGTGTTTGCACATATGTTTCGGCTATTTAAGGAACTAGCTTATGCGGTAATTTAGCAGGTGTCTTCATGTGTATGATTGCATGCATTGAAACAGTAGATGCATAGATAAGTACAGTGACATGCAGAGAAACACCTGATCCGTAGCAACTCCCCACTTGCTCGTGCAATAAGAAAGAAGAAAACTCATCAAGTGGAAAAATTCCATTTTCAGGTCTGCCCTGGCCTGTAAAAAAGATCAACTTCGCAATCAGGAAAAAGCTAAGCAATGGAGCTAGTAACATTTTATCTATAAAGTCGACGTGTTAACAAGAAATTGAAGCAACTTACGAGCATCCTCTGGATGAAATTAACATCTATCATTGCCAAATTGTTTAAAACCTTCAGCACTCCAGTTGCCACTTCTTCAAAATTAGATGGAAGGTTATATGAAACCTGAAAAGAGTACAAGCCATTTTCAGGTATGTCATGTTAAAATGCGAGCCCTTTGTCATGTTAAAGTATGATCCCATTAGCATAATTTTATCACGTGCATGTGTGATGCAACTACTTAACAGAATTTTTTCAAGCCAAATGGGTTAAAGAAAGCAGATAAGGTAACTGTATGGCATTATAGCAGCAATTTAGATCATAATTTGCAGTGATCAGTACCAAGATTCGTGGACCTGGGAACTCACAAGGCATCCTCCCTTGCTTCTGGCCTGATCCAATTATGTTCATTGCAATATCATGACACCATATGAGACCACTATAATGCCAGAAGATAACGGAACACTGCTGGTTACCAAATAAGCCACCTTGTTGAAGTAGAGTGTATCCCGTTGGAAGGTAAGGATGATACACTGCGATTGTTATATAGACCATATATTCAAGGGTAATTGCAACGCTTGGTCCCTTAACTTTACTTCCATGGTTTCATTTGTCTCCCCATCCATAAACTGGCCATTAAAGTAATGATGTGGCCCTTTTTTATTATGGTGAACTTGGAAGATTACTCGACCAAATTTATTAGCTTGCTTAGTCGACAACTACTGATTCTGCAAGGCTGAGTTAACTCACCAACCCTTATGAATTTTCCCTTTCTTTCTAATTTATCATCTTCCTTCTTTGAATTTAGTGTTCCAGTACACGCAAAATCTTGTTAGCAGTACCTTCATCGTTCAACACTGACGACCACCCAAATGTACCACCACCAGCCTAGCATACAATCCTATGCCAAAAAACACCTCTTAATTCTTGAGTGGCATATCTTAATAATACCTGCCCAAGCCATGCTGCAACAATCAAAATCCCACCTCGCCAATCAAGTCTCCTTACTAGAAGTCGCCCAATTTCTGATTGCAATCTTTGACTCCTCTCTCTGCCCCCTTCCCCTGCACCTCTCTTTTTATAACACCTCTCCCCCTCATATACATGTGCATTTGATATGTATTTAGTAAAAGAAACGTTCAAATTATTCAAAATCCAAACTGTAATGGCTATGGTCCTGGTGCTGGTAGGAAGTTGATGATGGAGATATAAGCATTTCCAGAGGTAGAGGTGCAAAAAAGCAAGTAGGGTGCTGCTGTGGTGGTGGTCGAGGGTGTTGGGGTGGGCTGAAGAGGAGAGATTCTGATTGAGAAAGGGGAAATGACAAAAAGAGGTTGACTAAGCAATCTAGTCAGCAATTTTAGAGCGAATTTCCAGCTTTACCCCTCAAAATTAATCCCGATAATTAGTAAGCAGACAGAGGAACCAATCAAAGCACGGAAGTGCAGTTGAAGGATCAAGTGCAAACTTCTCAAACATAAAGGACCTTTCATAAACTTGGGCAAAGTAAAGGACGAAAAATGCAATTTACCGTATATGCATCTATCAACATGGTCAAGAAGCTCTTCAGCCCCAAATATCGCACCCCGCATTGAGCACGGCGTGATAATCACCTAAAGCAGTCCTTTTTAAACCTTAAAGCAAAATATTAGCCACTAGACATAAACACACAAGAGTCTGATACAACTTTGCTTCTCATTGAGAGGGGAATTCTCGTAGTAGAGAGTTCAGGTACGGAGGCTTCATCGCCTAACTTCACTTACCCTATTGATAAACTTTATGTTGAGACTGTGGTTATACTAGGAAAGGACATTTTACAAGTAAATTGTTCAAAATAGATCATAATGACCCACAGGATTTACAAAAAGAAAGAGAAAGCCAACTAATAATAGCTAGACTGTGCATTTCATGTTGACACGCATACACATGTTTTGGGGAGAGAACTTAAACAGATCAAGGAGTCAATTCATGCAACTCTTAGACGCAAACGATTCAGTTTGTTATGATGCAAAGGCATACCATTAATAATATATAGCTACAATTACAATTTGGTAGAAAGTTTTTACCTGCTCAGAAGACAATCTGTTATTAGCCTGCAATAGCACAGCAGTCAACATGGAAGGAAGACAGACTAAACCTGTCTCAGAAATTGCAGAAATAAGAAATGCTACAGGTTGCTTCAACTCTAATCTGTTTTCATTCTTTCGTTCTGCACTGGTCCCATTAGAGCTTTTCTCATCCTTCTTAGAGTTAGACGACTTGGCAATATCATCCTTTAGAATAGATTGGGACTCATCTAGAACATCTGCAGTATCCATCTTTTCGCCAATAAAATCAGCTTTATCAGCATTTTGGCTAACAGGTAATGAGCCATCAATCTTTTCTGCTTGACAAGATTCATCAAGTGGCCTATCCTCTGGTACATCTGGCAACGGTATAGATACCATGTCAGTTACTGCAGGTATGGGTGGTTCTTTTTCACCCTTGGAGTTATGCAAAATTGAACCTCCACAATCTGCAACCTCAACAACTTTAGCCGCTTGAAATTCTAAACCTGGCACTATTTTGATTGGAAACGATTCCCAGTCAATGGAAAACATTGATTTAAATCTGAATGTCAGCGTTGCCAACAGATTAATACTTAGGAGGATAGATGAAGGAAATGGAGATCCTTCAACCTGTGGCCTATCATAAAGTGCAAAAAGATCTCGCAGCCGGTGAATAACTTGATACGCTATCACAAGCTCCACCAAACCATCCTGCATTTGGAGTTGTCGCTCATCGGAGCTTGCATGACCAATGATTGCTGCAACCGTCCATAAGAAGCCATCTAATACTTCTGCAACTGAGTCCAAATTTGCAGTTGATGTTTTACTTGATAGTAAGTAGGTGGAACTAGGGACAGTCGCTGACGCTGCGATCTTGATATAGTTCTCAAGAGCTGCAGCCAACATGGGGACTAGTGGGGGTAAAAGATTCTGTGCAAGAAAATAACTTGTGTTCGCAGGCACTGACAGGACTACCCTCAGAAGTCTTAAAAGGTATATCGTCACCTGGCAGGCTTCAGGTTTAGAAGCATGTGAAGCTGGCAGTGCAGAAGCAATAAAGTCAATTAGACCGGCTTGTCGAGAAGCATGCAGCTCAGGGTCCTTTCCTTCCAAGAACTGAGGAAAAAACAAAACCATAATGACAAGAGAGCAAGTGAAACCAAAGCTATGGCAATCTCAATTGGTTTCAAGGTTTTGACTTTTGATATTACCGTTGTTTTTTAGAAGTATTATGTGGAAATCATAAGTTACCGAAGAAGGAATTACGTCATCAATATTATTTCTGCTGAAAATGAAAGCTTGGAAAATAATATTGTTATGATGCAAATCAAATACCTTAATCATTTCAGCAGTTATTAATCCAATGCATGCAGCCCCTTCTTTTCTTGCTTGCCGACATCTTTGAAGTTCCTGGAGCCACCTTCCAATTCTTGCTCTTGCAGTACCCACAGCTGCTCTATATCCAATACCAGCATTTTCAACACCAACTGAAATCTCAGAAAATTCGTACTTCAGAGCCATAAGCCTTTGACGAATTTTCTTAATCCTTCTCTTTAATAAGTTTTGCGACCCTACGTGACCAGTTGGAAGAGTAGACCCTTCTGAAGTTGGAGCATTGTTTGCCTGCTCATCTTCACCACTGTTTGTCGGTGACGATTTTCCCTGACCCTCCTTATTCAGAAAACGCCGCTGTAAAGGCGAAGATTGATCCCTGAAGTCCATTGAAGCTCTCTCCCGTATTTGCTCCAAGTAAAACTTACGACGTTGTTCACTTTCGCTTAGTCTTTCAGCTAATTTTTGTGCCAAAAGCTCAGCTTCCTCTTGCTGGGCTTTGGCACGAACCTCCTTTCTCCGCATCTGCTCCATAGTCTTTGCCTCACGCGCTGCACTTGATGCTTTTCGTTCCTCTTCTCTTCTTACTTGAGCCTCCTCCTTTTTACGTTGCGTCTCCACAAGGCGTTGCAACTTTTCAGCTTCAATGAGCTTCTTGCGTTCCAAAACAGCTTCTTCTCTTGCCATATCCTCCTTCTGTTTGGTTTTCATTATTAGAAGTTTCTCAGCTCTCCTCAACTCTGAGTCGTGATGTTTCTGGCGGAACATAAGTTTCTTGTTTTCCTCATTAAGCGAAGTAATGAAGCGAACCTCATTAACTTTACTGCTTTCATCACCAGCCCTTCTAACAACTTGAGCAAGGAAAGCTTCATGCCGAGTTTCACTACGTTGGTGGCGGGCGTGCATTCCCTCTCGCAACTTCATGCTGCGAACAGCTTGCCATTCATTAACACGGTTCAGTTTCTCAGAGGTACGATGAAGCTTTTGAACTCTCTCATTCTCCAGCTCACTTCTAATTCTCAAAGCACGGGCATGCTTTTCATCCGCTTCCTTTTTCAGGTCAAGAGAAGTCTTCTTCTTCTTTTCAGGAGACATTAGTTTATCACGCAAAATGCGTGCACGCTCAGTACTTTTCCTGCTCATGCCTGGAGAATGTGAATAACGGGAAGAAACACGGGATGAAGATGCAAGTATGTGCTCCCAATTTCTCTTCTCCTTCCAAGCATCCATCGATTTCCACGCGCCAGTTGGACCATTTCTTTTGTCCTTGTCACTTTCATAAAGAGGAATATGTCTTTTCAGACTATCCACAGACTTGGGATCTCTTACAGAAATACTTTCACCGAAAGTTTTATCTTCCATATGTAGCCCCTTCTCTGCATCAGAAGTAGATCCAAGCAGTTCCGTTTTGCTCTTTCTAGAGACAGAAACAGCAGAGCTCTCCTTAGAAGTTAGTCTAAACGCATTGGAGTCAGAAGTAGATTGGCTCTGCAGGGGAAGACGACCATTCTGCACTGAGTTTACTTTGCTGGACCTGCCGGAGTCAACATTCCTCTTTTCTCTACTCAAATTTCCCTGAGCAGAATCTAAGGCTCCAACTTGCTTTCTTGACTTCACTACTGATTCTTTAGCCTCGGACCTTACAACACTTCTACTGGTATGCTTTTCTGAAATGTCACTAGTCCTCGAGTGGTGACTAGGACAATCAGACCTGTATTTGACAGCATCACTAGCTGCATATGTGCCAGCTCTTTCCTGTTGAATTTTTCTAAAAGCCTCAAGTGATGAAGACAGTATTTCTGCCCTGTGAGGTGAAGTTGTCATCCGTCGAACCTGCTTTCAGCATCAGGTCACTAAAATCAATCCATACAGATCTAAAACACCAAACTTAGAGCTAAACTGGAAGAAAAATAAACTGAAAATTGATTTTTTTTCAACAGTGAAGTAACTCAAACATGTACATTTGGTAAAGTGACTAATGTGTGAAAATAAGTTTGACTCTTTGAGAGAACTCACTAGTAAATTGATAACAAAAACTACATCATAGATGAGAGGATGCTCTCAAGAATCTCACTGAACTTGCAGTGCTAAAGTTAAAGGTATAAGCAGAACCATTCCCTAGAAATACTCTTAAGGATATCTCAACAGGATGTGTTGCTGATATTCTGACTATTGATATTGCAGATAGATTGTGGTTACTATATAGAAGTCGCAGCACAAAGGTATTGCACATGTACGTGGGATCAGCAGATAAATCTCAAACAAAGTAACTCAACTTCAGGATGGCTTTCGAAGGAATAAAGACCAAAGTTGCTTCCAGAATGCCGAGATCCATATAATAGATAAAACTCGCAACTCCCAAGTTTGTCTATGAGAAGCAGAAAAGTAAGCTATGAATGTGTCTTCTTAACAATAAACAATATAACATCCTAATAAAGTTTAAACTTAATTCCCATTCAAAAGAAAGAAAACGGAAACAAATTAAAAGCGCAAACATAACCTCGATGACTTTGATAGTTAGAATACCCAAAAGAAACATACACACCAATAAGATTATGTTATAGGAACCTTCTCAAATTCCATGCAAGACTTGACAAGCCATACCACAAGTAAAACTAAGAGTCGGCGGGACTAGAGAATGTCCACAGAAAGCATCACAGGATGTAAACTCAAACAATTATCTGATACAGCATCGCCACTTCTGCATGGATGGTTTTTCAGTGCTGTTTTAAAATTATGAACAATTTCAAATGATCTGTGCTTGGTTGCCGATTAAATTGCTGCTTTGGCTAAAGAAAAGAGAAGAAGAAAGCATGCTGACCTCCCATGAGAGTGCATGTGGTCTGCGGTGATCAGACTTCAAAGTAATTGGTGCTTCATCACTTAACTGAGAAGATGACCTTTTCACTTTCTCAAATGCCTCCACTCTATTATTTAGTTCTTTAAAATCAGATGCAGCTTCATCAAGGACCAGAACCGCCTCTTTCATCTGCTCCAGATCACATTCTAGTTCACATAAAAGATAAAGTTCATCAACCGCCCTATTTAGGTTCTCAAAGAGAAAGCACCAAAGCCGCTGCCTAAACCTTTCTTTACTTTCCCCAGCGCCCCCTGCACTAATAGCACTTATGATTTGGCCTTTCGACAATCCATCAAGGATTGACTCCGCCTTTTGACGCACAAGGTCTTCAACAGAGGCTGCCGCAACAGATTCTTCCAGAGTCCCAGATCCACTTTCTTCATGTGATACTAAATCAAGACCTTGGGACACTACCACTGTGCTCAAACCCTCGTCTATACGTGGAATATCAGAAATTGAGTCATCTGCTTCAAATATGACAGCAGGTGCTGAAAGTTCCACCATCATCCCATTGTCTTCAATGGCTGAACAAATAACATTTTCACCAGGAATTGTGGAACATAGAGGCTCAGTTTTTATATCCTTGATACATACCTTTAAACTCGAAACATCACCACTAGGACAAGCCATTTTCTCAATTGTAACTTCCTCTTTCACATCTTCTGGAGATAATGCATTCACCTCTTTACAGTTCTCTTCAAGAAATACATTATTTTGGGACGATGAAGCAGCCTCCTGAACAGTATCATCTACATCTATAGATGTTACCACCAATTTGTTCTCTTTCGGAGCAGTACAAGTAGATGTGCAAGAAACTGAATCATCGGTATTCTCAACCTTCCTGCAAACCATATTGGCAAATGCAATACCACCAAACCTAATTTCTGCTCCAGCAGTGTTTCCACAAGGCAGTATTAGAGCTCCATCATCCAAGTCACCCCACTTGATTTTTGGAAGAACGTCCGAATTATTCTTCTGAGGAAGCGACTGATCATCCTCAATATTACAATGATATTCTGCAGCATTTACAGATCCCAAAACTGGTGAATCGGCGCATTCTTGACTGACCACACACTTGTCAAGGAATAGCACACCCACCGGATCTTGATTTGGGACAGATGTATCATTCGAAACATTATTCAAGCCATGTACAACAGACTCTCTCTTTGCTTTTAAAGGCTGGTCACCACGCTTGCCATCTGTATATCTACTTTTTGCATTCGAAGAAGGCTGATTCTGCACATCCCTGGAAGTCTGTTTACCCGAGGATCCCCCAATCCAACCATGTAGCGAGAACTTTGAACTACTTCTATGCTTCTGGACAAAATGAAAAACAAAACTTCAAAAAAGGCTAAAAAGCTAAGACATACATGAATCTTTCATTTTCCTACTGCAAGACATCCAAATTCCAAACATGCACAGCATACTAAGAAAACAAATTAAAAAATTGTATAATTTGGCTCTTAAACCAGTAAAAAGGTCAATTAGTCCAAATGTGTTGCGACTTAGTTCCGAAATATAAGGAACTTCAAGGAAGAAAGTACCAATCTTCACACAGATCAAAAACTTCGTACTTCAAATTACCATATAACCAACTACCGATAATTTAATCTTGATTCCCTGCTTCAAAAGAAAAACCTACTGATACGTGTACATTTCACTAAACCAAGCCAAGACTCAAACTGATCAATTATCAGTAACATCAAGCTACATACACAACTAACAAATAAATCTTCATAGTTGACACATGCACCTACCCACTTCTCTAACTTTCAGTTTCTCTCAACAATATTGAAGCAGACAACTCAAGATGAATATATGATTCACTCTCCAAATAATGATCAAGCAAAAGTAGGACTGTGTGGGATTAATTTTACAACCGACTTAGGCAGTACCAATAGATTAAACTAATCAGCACATTGGGCACCAAATCAACATCAAGAAAGAAATAAACAACAAAATTGGACTTAAACTGAAAAATGAACAACCTTTTTCACTTGCAGCCATCCAGAGCCTTGATCATCCCCTCCATTGCTTTCCATCACAACCTCGGACTTATTCCATCTTAAAGAAACAAAAAAGAATCACTAATTTACGACAAAAGGCCCCAATCTGTTTTCTTTTTTACGATTTCAGCTTGAGACAGCAATTTTCCATCTATTTCATCTACACATACATATAATAGATTAATCCAAGGTGGATTTCCATAGCAAAAGGGGGTAAAGAGAAAGACTTCTAATGGTGAATTCAATCTCAAGACTGCTGGAATTTGGCGCTCAAACTTTGATGCAGATAACAAAGGGAAAGTGTGTTTAGTGGATTTTCCCAGGAAAATGTGGGAATCTTGCCAAAGGGTATGATAATGTAACGACTGTAAGTTGTTTGGGAATGTCTTGGGTTTGGTGCGAGTTGAAGTTGTAACAGAGCTCCGAGGAAGAAGAAGGTGATGTATTATTACTGATCTCTCCTCAATATTGACAATAACGACATTAATGTCCTGTGCTGATTTTGCCCAAGCGAGTGTACAACTCTATTAGCAAAAGGTACCGCTTAAAATCCGAAAATATATATATATAAAAAATCCCTCAAAATTAAAAATTAAAAAAAGAAAGGGCTAATTACAACTATTTCTCTGAGGTTTGGGAGTAATTACAGGCAAGGACAATAGTTTCGACAAATTACACTTATGTCAATTGAACAAACGGAATCGTAAAAACCCTAACGATTTTAATGAAAAGACTATATTGCCCTTAAGTTGGAACCTTGTTTTTTTTAATGCCATTACTTCAATTTTTTTCTAATTAACTGTTTATTCTTCTTCCTCTCCCCACGCCCAACCCCCCCCCCCCCTCTACCCCGTCTGCCTCCCCCTTCCCCTGCGCAACCCGTCTTCCTCCCTCGTCATCGTCCTTAACTCACGCCGCCGTCGCCCTTCGCTCAGCCTCACCCCGCCGCTACCCACCTGCTGTTGACTCTTATCTTCCTCGCCACCTCCGATTCCACACACCCCCGATGCTAATGACCCGATGCCGCGACGGTGAGATCGATTTGATTGATGCCGCGACGGCGAGATCGACGCTAGTGACTCGATTCTACCCCCCGACGCAATCTTACCCAGTCTTCCTCCCTCCCTCGCCAAGGGCTTGCCGGCGTGGTGGGGTGGTTCTGCTGGATGGTGGGGCGAGGGGGACTGCCGGCGGCGTGGGTTTGCCAAGGCGCTTGCCGGAGGCGTCTCGGCAGCTTGAGTTTGCCAAGGGGCTTGCCGGCGTGGTGGGGTGGTTCTGCCGGCTGGTGGGGGGAGGGGGGCTGCTGGCGACGTGGGGCTGGGGATGTGGGCTGCTGGCGGCGTGGGGTGGCAGAGGGGCTGCCGGCGGTGACTTTAGATCTAGGGTTTAAATTGTGGAGAGAGAAAATTAGGTATTTACCATAATAAAGTACAAGGGGTAGTATCGTCATTTTAAAAATACGTATTGATGACATCATAAAAAAGTACACTTTTTGGACGGAACCCTAACGGATGGATACGGGTGATACATTTGAAACACTTTTGGTCACGGAATGTTACATTTTGAAACTTTGTGTCATTGACTGTAATTACCCCCTAACCTCAGGGACATGGGTGTAATTAGCCCAAAAAGAAAACAAAACAAAAAAATTGGTTTTGTTCTATTTCTTTTCTTTTGGTATTACCTAGGGGATGTGGTTGTCATCCGATAATAGCGTCCGATAATAGTGTTGTATGACAATGTTATCCCAGATGCTAGAGATTGTTAATCTCGTTTATTTTTTGACGGTATATATTTCTGATAGTTCTAAAAAAAAAAAAGGTACCGCTTAAAAAGTTGAGACCAAGTCACATTCTTTTTGTCAAAATATTTTGAAACTGATATTTGAACTCGACTTTTAGTTATTTGACATACACACTTAGCACTAAAAGATCTCTCAATAAAAGTGGAGTTCCAATATCGCTTTATTTTCTTTCTTCTTTATATTCTAAAAGAAAATATCTCTTGCTCTTCAATTCCATTTATTAATCAACTTAAATTTTATGAACATTAAATGTTTCACTAAAATATATTAGGTGGTTTGAAACCGATTATAAAATGACCCCTCTGTCTCTGTCTCTGCCCCTTCAATCCAACAATTCAAGATTGTCGGAACGCAACGGTCCAGAATCGTGCATTATTTACCCTGATTCTATAAATTCATTTCAATCCAAATTAACTCCAAGCTCATCTTTCAAACTAATCAAGGCTTACTATAAGAACAACTTTTTCTCATGTAAATTTCTAGCACACACCAGGTTTTATCGAAATTGTTCCAATTACCTCCTTACCCTACTAATTTGGCACAAGAGTTGTGTGGTGATAACTACTATTGACTAGGCCTTCAATGGATTGGACTTGATCCAAATTCAATCAATAGAATTTAACGAAAAATTCAGGGAGATTCAATCCATTTATTTGATGGTGAATGCATTGGATTTGTGCGATAATGGATTTGTTGTTAACCAAAATTTATAGTTTCACTATCATAAGTTACGACAAATCGTTGACAAAATTGTATTTTGACCCTTAAAAGTTCTAAATATAACCTTCAAAATGTTTATGCTTAAACCTCTATATATTAGCAAAGTGACAAATTATCCCCGTTAATTTTTGCATCTTTTGGTCGCGTAGTCTATTTGTCAATTACATTAACTTAGTAAATGTACAACGTTTGACTAGCTACATTCAACGTGATACGAGAAGGTATACAACTAGCGTCAGCGTAGAGAAGGTAGTCCTCATTTAACGAAGTTTAGGTGTTCCTGTAATACCCCGAAAATTTTCTTTTCCTTGTGCGAAATTAATATTTTTGAATAATTAAGTTTGTGGTCTTTTGTTAATATTAAGAAAATGAATTGGGATTGTTTCTGAAATTTTCGGTTGAATGAAAGTGGTTTCATTCGAATCAAAACTTATTGATGATAAAGTTTTTGAGTTCTGAAATATTCAGTCGAAGGAAAATAGTTTGGCTTCAAATAAAAATGGTTTTCTGAAGTTTTAGTAGAATTTAAAAGGTTTTAGTCGACTAAAAGTGTTTCGGTCGATTAAAAAGTAGTCAAATTGTGTAAAAATGATTTTCTGAAGTTTTAGTTGAATTTAAAAGGTTTTAGTCGACTAAAGTTTTAGTCGACTAAAAAGTATTTAAATTGTGTAAAAAATGGTTTTCTAGAGTTTTAGTCGAATTTAAAGGTTTTAGTCGACTAAAAGAGTGATTTCAGTCGACTAAAAGTTTAGTCGATAAACAGTGATTTTGAACAGTAACTATGAACAGTGTTTTGAACAATAACTATGAACATTGTTTTGAACAGTACTTTTAGTCTACTGAAAAGTACTTTCAGTCGACTAAAATGTGTTTTCAGTCGACTCAAAAGTTATTTTCGGTCGACTTAAAGTTGTTTTCGGTCGTATTAAAAGTGTTTTCATTAAAAGTGTTTTCGGTCGACTAAAAGATGTTTTCATTCGACTCAAAGTGTTTTAGTCGACTCAAAGTGTTTCATTCGACTCAAAGTGTTTCATTCGACTCAAATGTTTTTAGTCGAATGCAAACTTAAATTTTTGTCCCCTATAAATAGTGTTTTATTTCATTTCTAGTCTTTTTGGGTTTTCTGTTTCTTTTCTTCTCCTTTGTGCGAGAGAGAGAGAGAGAGATAGATAGATAGATAGATAGATAGAGAAGAAGGCTTGGAAAAATTTGGAAGCTCTAAGGATGAGCTTAAGGATTTGTGACTCTCAAGAGGCTTGATTAATGTAAGGGTTTACTTTGGAAATTCGAATCAGCGATGGACCAATCGCTCATGTAAGTCTTTAGATTCTTTTGAAATCCGAATCTCTTCATATGCGGATAAGTGATTCTTCATCTCGTTTTTGTTTTGAACTTTGTTAAGAATGACTTGTTGTCAATTCTACGATTTGTGAAAAAATCAAATTCTGTCGGATTTGTTTGACCTCAGAATATTGACACATTGATATCGTCGTTTCAGTGATTTATGGTTGTTATTATTTTCGTGAACTCCACTTATTGTTTGACGAGTTCGTTATTTGATAATGTGATTTTGAAACTTTTGAATATGGTTTGATTTGTTCAATACTTGATAACGGTTATTTTGAGATTTTGTTTTAGAGACTTTATGAGTCATGTCACAGTGTATGTGACTTATTTCTGACTTACCCATGTGAATTGAAACGTGGGCTAGCTCAAGGGAGTTGAGCTAGAGATCGCGATCTTACTTTCTGAACCGGCTTCATATGTCAGAATGACGTATGTGACCACTTTCTGAATGACTCTCTAGTGTCTGATTCCGTATTCAACTATATTCTGACATTTGATATATGGTCCGATAGTATCTGTTTCCGAACTCATATATATTTTGACATTTGTTATTTGGCTCCCTAGTGTCTATTTCCGTATTCAGATATATTCTAACATTTGATATATGGTCCGATTGTGTCTGTCTCCGTACTCTGATATATTCTGACATTTGACATTTGGTCTGACCTCCGTTCTGTTGAAACATTTTGTGCTTCCGAAATTTCGTTTCTCAGATATTTTGGTTTTGTCTGATTAGTCCTTTGAGCGACCTTACTAGGCATTTGGCTCATTCCCTTAATGTTTTTCCTTTCAGGTGTTTAGTAGGTGGAATTTTGGATTTGAAGGGCTAGCTGTGTGACTAAAGTTAGCTGCCTTATTTCAGAGTTAGTATTGACATTTAAGTGTATTTAATTAAGACAAGTCGGTATTGTTTAGGTTTTTGTTTTGAACTCCGTGTTGGAGAAAATTTTTGGATTGTATAAATTTTTGGCCCCTATGGCAGTTATTGATGTATTCTCGGAGTTATTAGTGAATGCTCTGATTGACCGTTTGGGATAATTATGATATTTTAAGGTTTTCTGATTTCGTTTGGGGGATTTTCGATATTGTTTCGTTTGGAATTTTAGTGTATGCTCTGAATTACCAATTTGAAGTCTTCTAATAATTATGGAATTTTATCTGATCTCTGTATATTTGGCATTAACGCTCTGTAAATAAATTCGGGGCGTTACAGTTCCGGCCCCATAGCTGAAAGCGGATCATCATGAAAGCACGCACGAACGAGAACTTAAAGTTTTGATTTAGAAGAATAGGTCTCAATATCTAAACTATCACGCATTTAATTTCCTTTTAGGTGTCCGTGTACTTCTAGAATGGCGATTTGGTGGAAAACAAGTTTCAAAGTTCTAAGTTCCTTTTTGTGAGTGTTTGACTTCAAAGAGTTACCCTTGATTATGGAAACAAAGGTATCCTTCAACTGTAGCTATGTAATAGACAATTTGTGTGTGGTTGTGGGATTCAGATCGTCTGTTGTAACTAGGATTACAACAGACATGTTGTAACTCTAGTTACAACTGTCAGATTGAATCCGACGCACCACTCGTCGCCACATCAACAAACCAGCACAAATGTACCAAGACCGCGTCGTTTGGAGACTTAATGGCCATCATCGTTTTGTTAGCCAGATCTGGCGAGATTTTCGAAGGAGTACCCCATCTTCTCTATAGAAATCACTCTCTCCTGAAACTGATCTTAGCAACACCAACATTGTTTCCTTCTTTTGGCGACGACATTGTGGCATCACTACTGTTAGGTGAATGAAGGAGGAGGTAGTGATCGGAGGGAGGCTGAAGAAGGTGGTGGCGGTCCCTTCTTTCTCCGAGCCAAAGATCTTGGTTTCCACCATTGCCCTCGGAGAGTAGAGTTATTGAGGGCAATTAAAGATGGAACGAAAGGGAGAGAGCACCTCGTCTACTCAGTCGTTATCTCTAAATGGGGCATTTCAATGCCGAACACGTTGTCCTTCAACCTTACCGCCACCCATCAATCTACATATAACCATCATCGCTACAGTCCCTCAATCCTATTACAAGCATTAAAACACCACTGATCCACCCAAAAGAGGAGTTTATTTTAGGGATAGGAGGTGATAATGGATTTTTTAGAGAAAGAGAGGTAAAGAGAGAGAAGGTTCAGACGACAGATTGGTTTAACCGTTGACTCCAGCACATAGCCTTTTGGATGTGTTTTGAGTGGATTGGTGATGTGGAATAACATGGAGCATCCATTTTGATCGGACGACTGTAATTAAGGTTACAGTATGTCCGGTATAACCCTAGTTACAACAAACGATCTGGGTGTGCGTGTGTGTGTGAGTGAGTGCGCATTTATGGGCACAAGGGGTTTGTACATGTGTGTATGCGAGTGTGTTAAAACATTCCGATCAAGTGTTGATCCTTTTTACACGCATTTAAAATGTTCCAAAGCACATCAAGTGTTGATCCTTTGCTGGTAAGCATGAGCTCACAGAACTTATATATATATATATATATATATATATATATATATATATATATATATATATAAGCCGAAACTGAGAGAAAGTAGTCACGTCACCGCCTACGTGGACACTCTCTTAAGTCGCCTTCCTATTTTGACTTTTTGAAAGCATTTTGAATTTATTCATCTTTGTAATAATGATTTTAAATTATTTGTTGTATGTCCCTTTCTCTTATTTAATTTGATTTGAATTATTTTTTGTCATTTGAAATTCAATCATTTAAACAAATTTTATATTTCTCTGTCTTCTATGTCAACTTGTCCCATTTAGAAATTCTCGATGTAATCCCTTTAATCTTGCATCTTTTCTATTGTTTAGAGAAGCCCGATATTCTGTATCAGTTTTTCTCTCTAACTAAGATAATCTCACTCCTTTTGTTTTGTTACAAGTTTATATACATAATTTACTCTCCCATTTTATTTTCAATCATTTGTTACATATCCTAACTCTTTTTTTAGTGGCCTTGAGTAATACAAATTTCAATACACGGGTTATTATAGTTAGAATTATCACTATTATTAGTTAGGACGGATTATTTCTATCATTTTATATTCTATTTTTCATCTTAATTTGTTGTTAAAAGCTATCAATTATTACTCAAGTTCATTTTAACGACAAAAATTGGTAGAAAAGCTTATATAAAAAGGTGAAAATAAAATTTTAAGTACTTTTTTGTCACTATCAATTTTGTTATTATTATTAGGCATACAAGTACGAGATATCTCAATCAATACTTTATAATTGTTATTTTCGTGCGTAAGGCACGGGATCATAGCTAGTAACCTAGAAGGATTCAAGGCATAGCTAGCTTTAATCGTCATAGACTTTCTCCTACACACACAAAATAGTTTATAACTTGCACATATGAGAATCCTTGCATTATCCAACTCTCGCAAGTCACTATTTGCTCATGTTGTGCCCGTCAAAATCTGCTCACGTGAAAAAATAGATTTAAAGAATTTTTGTTTGTGTTCTTTTCGTCAAATTCTGATCACGTACTAGAGAGATTTAGGAAAAATTCAAGGATATTCATATCATTGCTATGAAACTTCTTATAGAACTCAACTAGAGTTGTCCCGATTGACTGAATCATACTCACCCCTAATTTATAGTACGTTTAACATTATTTTGGACACTTGGGTCATGGTGTTAGCTATTGTTGTCTATTAAGTTAGAGGAATAGGGAGGGAAGGGCTATGCGCTTTTGTGCAGCCAGGCCAAACGACTTTTGATGAACCAAAAAAAATTCTTTTCATCTTTATTCTGTTAATCAGTACAGTAATCCTTTATCACTTTGTATCGTGCGTCAAAGTTCGCTGAAATTTATAGATAAGTTCAAGAATATTCATATTGTTGCTGCTAAAACGCTGACTAACTAAGACTAGAGTTCGTTCGTTTGGTTTCATATCAACTTCCAAACGGAATCAGCCGAATCATGCTTACCCTAATTTTTGAGTGCATTTAGCGTTACTTTGAAGTGTTTGCTATTTCAGTCAGTAAAGGCTCTTGACCTTGTATTAAGAGACTCGAGGTTCTAACTCCCGCCTAGACCAGATATTAGAGGGATAGAGAAGCGGAGGGTTATGCACATTTGTGCGGTCAGGCCCAAATGACATCTGATGAACCGAAAATTAAATTGTTGTCGTTAGTCCGTTAACACCTTCATAGATCCTTTAGATGCACAAACTTCGTGTAATGTAACATTTCACCAAAACTTGTTGGTTATTTTACCGTAACACCATAGTCTTATGTTTCCTCTTCATTTCTTTCCTTTTCTTTCTTTTTTACTTCTCTCTATGCCCCTTTAGGAACAGATTACAGGTCCATAATTTTTTTGCGTGTGAATAAGAAAATTGCTTTAACAATGACATTATAAATCTGGATTTTCAAGACTTCTGTCAATGTTGCTCCGCTCTTTATTCTTGATTCAAACCTCTTCAGGAAAACTTCAACCGCGCGCATTGAAAGAGCACTGAAACATAAGTTGTCAAACCAGTTTTCGAGTCATCCGGTATAACATAGGACTAGTTCATCTAGGCACGAGCCGAACAACACATGACAGCTCATATTCACAAAAAATTCTTGTGATCAATGAGAAGGTTTCACAATTTTGAATGACACGAAAGTAGGTGGTCATGGAATGTCCTTGCTCCATCGGCGCGATTACTATTATCGAAGTGAACATCAAAAAATAAATAAAATAAAAATAGACTAATGGCAGCCGTGGAGTTAGTTTAATAACTCTAGCGGATCTTAATAAAACTTTGTACATGTTTACGAAGGTTTTAACATTGACAGGAGTTGGTAGTGGTGGTTGTATCTTTCACTTGTCCCCTTTTACTTTGTTGAGCTAACTTTCCATCAACGAGTTGGTCCTCCCGCTCTGCCTAGTTGTTTGGCTTGACATTGAGTGATCGCGTGCTAGGTGACAAGTTCGTAGTGTGCGTGCTGATGCGGTGCGTCAAAGCATTTACTTTGAACATTTTTATGAGTCGATAGCGCTCCAAAGCCTACGTATTTTTAGTAGATTCATAGTCTTTATTAGCATTACAATCATTAAAATGTAACTGTTAGGGTGTGTTTTGATAACGTTATTAAGCACTTCAAACATCAATTTCTCAGTTTTTTTTTATTCAGTGTGTTTAATGACGCTTAACCTTGTATCACTTAAACACTAATTTTTGCCAAAAAATAGACCAAATTTTAAGTTGGGATGGACTTGCTTAATACATACTGCTAAATATTACGTGAGATGGTCATAAGTTATTTAACATAATTTTTTACGTAAAAAGAATGATTATCACTGTGACACCGCTATAATCAATTTGCTAACAACATCACATCCATCACACTAAAGCACGATTGATTTGTTGACAACACGACCTCCATTACACTAGAGCCATCGCCACAATCGTTACGTCTGTTTTGCCAACACCGTCACAATTACCACGACTTAGTCGCGACCAGACCACCATGGCATCATTGCTTCCACCACCACCTCCTATATCTGCCAAAACCATCTTCATATCCACCACATTACAACCGTCATCATAGTCGTCATGCACCACGTCTTCACGCACTATTACCATCACCACCATTAGAAACTTTTTGACGACGACCACCAACACAACTGACACGATTTTGACAATAAAGCATTACAAGAAAAATACATAAATGTATTGTTATGGTAAAATGGATAAGTTTGTAAACTTGAGTAATTTCAGACATCTGCTTTGCGTTTAACAAACAGGTTATCTTATCTGTCAATGAAAAATGTTCACTAGTTTGTAAATTTCAGTTTTTTTTGCAAATTCAGCGCTTCAAATTTTAAATTTCAGTTTTATCAAACAGCTCCTCAACTAAAAACCGCAGGGTTTGTAAACCTGGAATAAGTTTCTTGCATTAATCAAGGCAACTACAATTTGCTTTTAAACCAAGTATAGATAGATTGTAGCTCACTGGATAACAAAATTTCCTCTGACCAAAAGGTCAAAGGTGCTATTCTCTCTTTGCTTTTCTTTTTCAGATGAACCCAAAGAAATCTCATTGAAAGCCATAACGCGTGCTAATGGATTTTTGGACCTTAAAAAGAGCCACCCAACATAATAGGTCGAGATAGGGAGCACGATGTTGACCATCTAAACTCGCGACTTTGACCATGTCAGTCCGAGGTTTTTTGACCATGGATCCGCACCCAGATTACAAGGTAGCGATTTCATTGCATTCGGTCACCATAAAGCCACGAAAATGTGTCACCTAGGTCACGCGCACGTCATGTGATTAGTGGAGGGAATGTAGATTTGCATTTCGTCGCTACTAAAGGTTCTATTTGTTGCTTAAAAGATGTATTTATTACTAAATTTAAAGATGCGATATGAATCCGTATATTCTCAGGATAAAAGACGAGTAGAAAATGAACTTCTGAAATGATCATATTGATAATTTATCCATTTTGGTTTCATTTACAATTTAGGAGAGCATCAAAACAACGCTTATGTGTGTGTGCGTGCACGCGCGTGCGTGTGGATTTCAACTCTATGAATCATGGCAATAATGGCATTCGAGAGCATAATTTTTTATGGATATGAAATGACATTGCGATTGAGAAGCTTACGATCCAATCACCATGGATTTCAGTTGCAAAATGATCCATCAAATCTGTGTCTCCATTTCATCAATTTCTAATGCAACTCCATTACATTTCTCAAATCTTCCACCAAATAGAAATTGCCAAATGGAGGTTAAAAAGTATCTGATTTTGTGGATCCTCGGATTCATATATGGTTGAAGGAAAGATAAACGTTAAAAGCCTAAAAAGAAAAGTAAAAGAGCTACCTACCTGCCTCAGATAGCTCCTAACTTAGGCACCCACACGATCAAGCTTACAATTATTAAGTAGAAAGACTTTATCTGCAATAAATAGCTCCCAACTTAGGTTACCGACACCCTCAAGCTTATGATTCTTTTTTTTGATTAAGAGTATAAATATATATGATGGGTAAAGAATGAAGTTACATCATACCCATATAGGACAAGTGAATCGACATACGGATGACATCCCCAACCGATAGGCATCACAATAAAAGTAGTAGCCGACAACCAACAACTACAAATTAAATAAAACAAAATACAAGAAAAGTAACATGTTTAATCTTAACTAAGCAAGTGCTAAAGCAATGAACAAGCACCAAAATAAAATCAAACAGATACTTTTTTTTTTGTGGAAAAGGATAAACATAACCCAACTAAAAAGTATAAATTGATCCATTTCAAGTCTTTGTTTCCAAATGCAACTTACATCGGTACAAGTACGATACATGTTGCCACTCTAAAGAACAACTAAAACAAGAAAGCTAAATAATAATAATAATAACTACCGTTAGCATGTAAAGTATCGCTTACTTCATCGGGACTGCCAGTAGAACACCAAAATCATAGGGAAGTGCTGCATTGGCCACCATAGCTAGCTAACAAGTCGAGAGTTGCCCACCTTACAATCTGACAACTATAAACCTTGCTTTTGCATAGCTTTATGTTCATTCCAATGTACATTTGAGCTGACATTTGCTTTTGAAACTTTTATAGTGAAATACTCCATGTGATATACCACCAAGTAGTTTCTCAAATCCGCACCTTGTTAGAAAATTATGGCGAGATACACGCACATATTTTTAAGATAATTCTGATGATAATCGTATGAATTTTTGTTTAGAAGCTTTATGATCCGCTCGTTTACCATTTTTTGTTTCTTGTTTTTGTTCTGATTAGTTTTATATCTAGTTAAGAAATACGGTTCTATACTTTTAGCATCTAGGTCAATTTTTTTTTTAATTTTTTTTTAGCACTTTGTGTACCTATATCATTTTCATTAGTATTTTCAGTTACTTTTTTAGACCAACATGTACGTTTATCATTGTGAAAATCACTTTGATCTATTATTTCCCATCTTGTCCTTACTATTTACACTAACATTAACCATGTTACTTTTGTTTTTCCTTCCAAAGTATCGTAACTGGGCCACGAGTCATAATGGTGTATGAAGATGTATGTTAATGTAAGAAAGGAAAGAGCGAGAGGGGGGAGAAGGGGGTGAGAGAGAGATGATGAGTAAGGGTGTGTTTCAATGGCGGCGTGACAATTCGGGAGAACGATGGTGGGTAGAAATTTTTTGAAAACCACATTTTCTCACTGCAATGGGAAAATGTGAATGCCTTAAAAGTTCTACTCCAATATTTAACAAAAGGCATCATAGATAGATTCATCATTATTATAGATATAAAAATCAAATAAAATATATATAAAAAAAAATTCGCTTGCTTCAATGAAAACTTACTTGGCCACGTAGCGTATGAAAGCGGAGAAAGGACGCCATAAACAAAGCGTGGGTTTTTTATAAAACATTCCTCTGCTTAATAAAAGCTTACTGCTATTAGCAACTACCATGGAATTAACTCTGTGTTAACGTTTGGTCTTGTTGTTATGGACTCCCAAGGCACATGAACTTTCCAGCTAAAATCCGAGAAATCTAACACCGACCCATCTGGCCCACACCCTTCACGTTGTCGCGTAGCTGCTGCACAGTTTGCATCTGAAACGCCAAAGGCGCCACTGTATGCATAATTGGTGGTATGCAGCTTTTTCTTATCTTACTCAAATAAAGCTGTAAATTCAGCACTCTTGTCACTGATGGCCGAATTTCATGCCACTTGAGGTTAGTTTTTCCATGTGGGTTGTTTACGTGCTTCTTATTTAGTTGTAGAAGCTGGAATTCAGCATTGTGTCACTGATGGATGAATTTATGCCATTTGAGGCTAGATTTTACATCTGCGTTGTTGTTCTTTTTCTTGAATTCCTCATGGGGGGCTTTAGATTCGGTCCTTTGTTTGTCATATTAACTGGTTGTAGGTGAAAATCATGCCTCCCTGTAGCATTTTGTTTAATCTTGACGTTAGTTGTTTCCGAGATTTTTCTAAATCCTTTTCATGATGTCAGTGTTTCTGTAACGTTTTTATTAATAAAGCTGATAGCTTTGCTTTTACTTCTGGTATCTGTGTTGTGGACGCGAACTGTCCATATCTATGTCTCTATATTTCTGAGTATTTATTCGTATTTATGTGTGCTTCTTTTAATGGAAGTTGGGCTCCTTTAATGCCGGTATGAGCTGATCTGTTGCTTGTTTTTGCGAAGACTCTTCATTAGGATTACTCCTAGATTTTGGTTACTTAAAACTCCATATCTATAACACCAGTAAATGTTTCAGTTAACAAGTTTGTTCTTTATTGAGTTCATCTAGTTGTTTGAGTAGTCAAATAGTTAAACTAACACCAGTTCCAATAGATTGATGAGCCGAAGGAAAAGGCAATAGTGAACGACCCTTCTTTGCCGAAAGTATCACTTTATGGAGCTTACATTATTCTTTTGCTGTTGGGTTGAACAAGATCGTTGTATATAGTTTCCCTCTTTTTTCACTTTCCAAAAACAATTACTATTAGCACTTTATAGTCCGAATTTTTATGCTTTTATTTGGTTTCTATTATAGGTGAAGCTGTTATTTTGATCCGAAAATGGGTTTCTGCACCGCATTGCTTTTCTTTCTGGCATATCTTTCTGCAATTTTCGCACAAAATTTTGAAGATGCGCATCTCGTAGTCAATGGGACTGCTGTACTTGCTGAAACAGATGCTGATTATATATGTGCTACAATTGATTGGTGGCCTCATGATAAGTGTAACTACAACCAGTGCCCATGGGGATATTCATCCGTCATAAACATGGTGAGAATTTGATATTTCTCCTCTTTGAATGGATAAGATGAGGCCGACTTCTAATATCTGAAGCACACCTTTTTTCTGAAGTTATCCAGAGGATTGATTACTGTCTTTATATCTTCTTAGGACTTGTCTGAGCCTTTACTTGCCAAAGCTATTCAAGGTTTGTTTGGCCTGAGCGATGAGCTTAAATCATTTAAAGTGATACTGGTGATGCTCATATGTGACAACAACATTTTTGTTTTGTCCGCTAATTGCAGCATAAGATTACACATTTTTGCTATCATCCCATTTCTTTATTGGTGGCTTGACAGCTTTTGGCCGTTTGAGAATAAGAATTGGAGGTTCTTTGCAAGACCAAGTGAAGTACGATGTAGGTTTGAATTCTTCTTGCCCACCATTTGCAAAAGTAAGGGATAAGATGTTTGGATTTTCCGGGGGTTGTTTACATATGAAAAGATGGGACGAATTGAATCACTTTTTCAGTAAGACAGGGTAAGATTACAGCTCTCAGTTCCTTGTTTCTTTTCAAGTTTCTATTTGGTTGGTCTATGTTATTAGGTCATCTGTTGTGATACTTTCTTTCGAAGACCGTTAGTGGTTAGCTTTGGGTTTTCTAATGCTTGGAAACATATTTTATTAAGCTTAAAATACACACAAAACACTTTTAAATGACAGAAACTTTTATTAACAGCTCTGGGAGGGGGTGCATACTTTTTCTTACTTCCACCTTCATTTATAGTTGGCTTTTGAAGAGAAACGAGTCTTTTGTAACTGGCCAATTGCTGCTGATGCATATGGGAAAAAAAATTCAACTTCTTTCCTGTTTCAAGGTTTCCATTTTTTTGGAAGTTCTTAAATTTCATTCAGTAGATTGGTTTCTGACCCATGGAAAGTTCTTTGTTCTGGAGTAAGGTATATGTAATATTATCTCCAAGTCACATAAGGGAATTTGGCCCATACTGTGTCGTGGCGTGATTAATTTTTTTTTTTGTTGTTGTTCCAGAGCACTTGTAACATTTGGCTTGAATGCTTTGTCTGGGAGGCACCAGATACAAAGAGGAGTTTGGGGTGGAGACTGGGATTCAAGCAATGCCCATGATTTTATACAATATACTGTTTCCAAGGGATACCAGATAGATTCATGGGAATTTGGTATTATATTGAAGGCATTACGCTTTGATTTTTAACATTTAATGCATTTTCCTCAGTTATTACCTATCCAGAAGAGCAATGTATCTGAATACATTCTTGTCTTTCATGTCGTAGGTAATGAGTTAAGTGGCAAGGGGATTGGAGCAAGTGTTGGTGCTGAACAATATGGAAGAGATTTAATTAACCTAAAAGATATACTTGACAAGTTGTACCATAACTTTAAACCAAAACCTTTCCTCGTGGCTCCAGGAGGATTCTATGATAACACATGGTTTGCTAAGCTCCTTCGGGTTTCAGGTTCACACGTTGTCGATGTTATGACACATCATATATACAACTTGGGTGCAGGTGGGTATGACTTGAATTCAGAGATTTGTAAATTAACATAGTTTTACTGGTGTAGAGTTAGTATAGTTAGCGCCGCATTTGTGGGCAGGAGCAGCTTAAGGTTAGATTGTGTTTCTGCCGAATCTGTTAAATCGTGATGATGTGTTTTCTAATGCTTATATTTACTTGCCTTTCTAATTCTTGGGTCGCTTGGCCAAAGAAATTTTCTGTACGCAGACCTTAAATGTCTAAGCATACCTTCTTTGTCGTGTACCATAAAAAAGATGCTCAAAAAGTACTTTTGACATATGTTGTTATACTGGAATAAACTCTGACACACCAAACTTAAGATGAGGGAATTATTAACGTTAGACGTTTACAAGTCCCCGTGATCATAAAGGGGGCAAAACATTTTCTGAATTTTCATTGCTGTCTTCTTTGTAACCAAAACCACATATGCAAGCATAGAAACGGTTAGTGATGTAGAACGGTTCTTAATGTAGAGGAGACATGATTTGTTGACAAGAATTAGGATTGTCCAACAGGTACGTAGTGCTTTTTAATTGGACCTCAAAAAATATTTGGCTTAATACTTATCATTATTGCTCTGTTTCAGGTGTTGATCCTACACTTGTAAGCAAAATCTTGGATCCCCATTACTTAAGTAGAGTATCAGACACTTTCAGCAATCTCAAACAAACAATTCAGAGGAACGGTCCATGGGCTTCTGCTTGGGTCGGAGAATCTGGGGGTGCCTATAACAGTGGTGGTCGTCATGTGTCTGATACATTTATAAACAGTTTTTGGTAACTCATCGCCTAATGCTTTCATTTTTCTTTTACCTACTCCCTAGCTTTCCAGTGTAACAAACTGGAATTTATTCAGCTTTTCCTGTTAGAGCGATGAGAATAATGTCCATATTCATTCATGTATGAAATTGCAGGTACCTAGATCAGCTAGGAATTGCAGCCAAGTACAATACTAAAGTTTATTGCAGGCAGACTTTAATCGGTGGAAACTATGGCCTCCTCAACACCACCACCTTTGTGCCTAACCCTGATTATTATAGGCAAGGGCTATGATTTTGAAATCTCTCCAGTTCATATATGTTTGCCGAGACGAGGAGTATATATTATGAAAGTCTCTAGATCCTCCTTTGTGAGCTGATTATAACATTATTTTGTCTTTTTTGTTGGATAACTGGTTCTGTACAGTGCAATATTGTGGCACCAGCTTATGGGAAAAGGAGTTCTTGCTGTTGATAGTGATGCTTCACCATATCTACGCTATTATGCCCATTGTTCAAAAGGAAGAGTAAGACGCCTCTTTTCAACTTATTGACTTTGCATTTGGTTCTTGTGTAGCAAAGTGGAAGACTTCTTCAGACGACTAAAAGATTCATTTTTGGGGATTTGCTCTGTTTGACAATTTTTTTTTTTTGGTTTTCAGTTTTTAAATTGAAAAAATTAAAGAGCTTTTTTTTAAAAAAAACAAGTGGGTGTTTGATAACCCAATTTTATTTTGAGTTTTTTTTTTTTGGTGTTTGATAACCCAGTTTTTATTTTGAGTTTTTTTTTTTGTGGTGGTGGCCGGTGGTTTTCGCCGGTGGCAACCTCCGGCGACTGCCGGCAAGCCGCCGGCGGTGGTCGCCTGAGGTGGCTGCCGGCGGTGGGAGGGTGGTGGTGGTGGTCTCAAAAAAAAAACCGAAAGTGGAAAAAAAAAAACCAGTTTTTGGAGTTTTTTTTTTACTCTTCAGTTAAAAACTGGTTTTTTAAATTGGAGAAGGAAAAAAAAATGGTTACCAAACGCGCTTTTTTTTTTCCAATTTTCAAAACTGAAAAAAAAAAATGAGCGTCAAAACTTGCTGATAATTAATATGTCACGCCTCAACTTATGTTTATGTAGACCACCACTGTCAATTATGGGTGCATGTCTCCATAAAGCATTGGTAGTTGCATTTAACTACATGTGCTAATGGACTCGCCTGATTGGCCTGGACGTCTTTTTGATGTTTGACAAGCATTGTCATGGCTTATGCATGGGCTAGTCAAGTACTTAATTGTCAAACCACAAATCTGTGGTTTACCTGAGCTGAGCTACATGTCATTCCCTTTCAAAGTTGCTTTCTCTAACACGTACTAGTACTTCCATACATCCCAGGTAATATCGTTGAGGTCAAAGTACCTTAATAGCATTCTCAGCTAACGGGTCCTAATTTATCCAAGTTTTTGTAACTAAACCCAGTCAATGCAAGTTCTCACGTGTGAGGGCCAGATCAATTCGTTTCTTAATTTACACCTGACATTTTGACGAAGTCTACATTGGAGGTTGCACTTGTAATGTTGGAGCTCTGTTCACCACCGATTGTTTCTGTCTTCTTACAGGCAGGTGTAACTCTACTTCTTATTAATTTGAGCAACCAGACCAATTTCAATATCAATGTCCAAACTAGCATGCACGTCAACTTGCACAAGAAGGAGAACACCAAGAACGCACGTGGCATTAAGAAAACCGTTTCGTGGATTGGAGGCAAAGCATCAGACGAGGCATTATCACGCGAGGAGTACCATTTGACTCCGGCAGATGGAAATATCCAGAGCAAAACAATGCTTCTAAATGGTAGACGAATAGAGCTCACAGCTGGTGGAGACATCCCAACTTTGTCGCCAAGTTTCCTTAAAGAAGATTATGGAATATCTATTTCTCCTTTGTCCATGAAGTTCATAGTATTCCCCAACTTCAATGCTCCAGGTTGCAGATAATGCTTCTCTGGTACGCACCAAACAAGCTGATGTATTGTTGTACATGTACTGGCAGTCATAAGTTTATTGTATACGTAGATTCAAGTTGGTATAATTCGTGTGTCGTTACATTATCATACATCGCATAAATTAGAGTAAAAAGGCCTATGCTATAAGCAGCAAAATTGACATCACGTGGAGCTGAGTTCTTTCGTAGCAGGGGGAGAATGATGCAAACTCATGTCAAGGTGTTGTAGTTTCTAGGAATTTTCAAGCGTTTTCTGTAGTACTTTTAGTTAGAAATAGTAGCGTCTTTTTAGTTGGTCTCAAATTCGAGTCAGCTTGCAGTTTTTGCGTTGTTTTGTGAAAAATACTTGTGTGCTTGAGGGGTTTGATGAAAAGTTGTGTCTTCTCTTGGAAGATTGAAGTTGGCTTCTCTTGGAAGCCTAAAGTTTGCGTAAAAGATGATAAGTCTGCCTTTTTCCGGCACTCTTGAAAGAAGGATGAAAAAAAGAATAGTACTGATTGAGCTTGTAGGGTTCCCAAGCATTGACGGGATGGGTTTTGAAGATTCGACTCCTTGGTGCCTTCTGATCCCTCTGCCGCTGCTATACTTGCTGGAGGCCAGCACATCTCTGCTGCCGAGATCTGGAACATTTTGTTTGAAGGCATTTTCCCAAGTTTGTAAGAAGTTAATGAGTTTCTTGACTCCAGACCTTACAGTGTAGTACTCTTTTGCAATTTTCTAGGATTTCACCCTATGTAACATCAGTAAGTGCACATTTAGGGCATCCTCATTCGCACATGAAAAGTTGGTTTCAAGCATAGCTTTGTTCGAAAACGTGATTGAGAACCACAGATTTTTGGTACCTCATCGTGGTTGCAGAATACGTTTTCAGGAACTACCGCTCATTGTAAATAAGTTTACTTATACGTAAATGCCTTATTACTATATTCTTTGGCTCAAAAACTTTAATCTTAAGTTAGGATAGTTTTTGTAAACCTTTGAAGTTAGGGAAAAATTATAGTCTAATCCTATCGACTTTTTTTAAGTGTTACATGTCAGATCAGAATCTTAAAATTTCATTGTACATATACCCTTATGTTGTAATACTACTAGTACTCTAAAATAGCAAATACAACTCTTTGTAGCCTTCTTCCCCACCATCTGTCTTCTGCCACCGCCACTGTTGACATTGTCCCAGTACCATCATGGGCCACCGTCACCCGAAATCCGACTTTCAAATCCATCCCAAATCCACAACCATAAGCTCATAAGCGAAAAAAACTTCATGAGTTTGACTTCCATGTGGGGCGGCAATACGTGTGAGTGGTTTCTCAGATTTCTCACCCCTTAGCTCCTTCCAAATTCATCTTATCTTCGTTGATGGGAGGTCGATGGATGGTAGGGGTGTAACTCGTCCGTGGTTCTTACGGTGAATCAAGTCCCTTTCATACTTAGATTTTCACTGCTTTGTTCGTGGGTTTGTGTGTTTTTCGCTTCGGATGTGACTGCTAGTTAGGCAATCGGTTTGTTGGTTGTTTGCGAGTTTGTGAGAGTTCTATAATTATGGAAAAGGCAAGCCTGGATTCTGCCTATTTGGAATCGCCGCATAGTCTTGCAAGATATGGCCGTTTACTGATTTCGGATTCAGAGGTGGTTGCTAATCGCCAATAGTTATGGGTGAATACACTAACTGACCTTATTTTCAACTTCCGACAACTCTCTGGTAGAGATGTCAAAGGAGAAAACGGGCCAAATTGGGCTTTGGTGAGCCGGGTCGGGCCCGGGATGAGCCCACTGGGGGATATCAGGGCTCGGTCCAAGCCCAGGCCCTAAGCCCTAACTTTAGGGCCGGGCTTGGGCTAGGCCCGAGCCTGAATAAATTTTAAAAAAAAACTTTTTATTCATGTTTTATGTTGCGGAAAAAAGTACCCACTCTATTATGCTATTAACTCATTTGCTCCTACTTGATTACATATTTTCAGGACGAGTGTAAAATTAGAAAATAATTGCTAAAAAGTTTCTCTTATTAAAAAAAGGGCAAATTACACTTATATCCCTGAGGTTTGGGTATAATTACAGTCAATGACAACAAGTTTCAAAATGTAACATTCCGTGACCAAACACTTTTAAAATGTATCAGCCGTGTCCATCCGTTAGGGGTCTATCCAAAAATTGTACTTTTTGTATGATGTCATCAATATGTATTTTTAAAATGACGATACTACCCCTTGTACAGTATATATTGAAAAATATCTGTTTATTATTATATATGATTTATTTATCAGTTTTAGTTTTAGGATATTCTTGAAACCCTAATTTGCAAATTAGGATATTCTTGAATTGAAACCCTAATTTGCAAATTAGGGTTTTCTTGAAAAATATCCAATGTTCAAATTAGGGTTTTCTTGAAAAATATCCAATGTCTTCCCCGACTAACTCGTTGGCAGCCCCTTCCCCTCGCCCCACGCCGGCAGCCCCCTCCCCTCGCCCCACGCTGGCAGTCCCTTCCCTCTTACACGCCATGGCAGCCCCACTACCGGCAGCACACGCGGTCGCCGGCGCCGGCGACTAACTCCGTTCCCCGAAATGCCCCTTCATCGTGCCTCTGCGAGCATCGCGCCGATGCGATCGTGCCGTTACCACTGCAACCGTCCGGTCAGCAGCCCATCGCCGGCCAGCAACTCCGATCAGCAGCCCGTCGCCGGCCAGTAACTCCGATCAGCAGCCCCACGCTCCTTCACCGAGCGCCATCACCAGCGCCTCAGCTGCCATCTTGAGGGAAGGCGACGCCGACGACGGGAAAGGGGAAGGGGGAGTGTGGGGGCGACGGGGAAGGGGAAGGGGAAGGGTGCGGCCACAGGCGAAGGGTGCTGTCAGACAGAAATGGCCAAATGGGCTTGGGGGGGGGGGGGGAAGTAATGACATTAATGGCATTAAAAATAAGAAGATGAAATAATGGCATTGAAAAATAAATAAGGTTCCAACTCAGGGGTAATAAAGTCTTTTCATTAAAACCGTTAGGGTTTTTAAGATTCCGTTTGGTCAATGGACATAAGTGTAATTTGTCCAAACTATTGTCCTTGGCTGTAATTACCCCTAAACCTCAGGGATATAAGTGTAATTTTCCCTAAAAAAATGTAATCCACATATTATCCATAATTTCCCATATATGTGGAAAGTACTCAAAAAGGTAACACATAAATAGTATTAATCAAAAAATAAATCGGGGAAGCAATAAATATACAATTAAAGCCACAACAAGCTATTATTAAGAGAAACAAAAACAAAATCATAGATGACAAAACAAATTTTGTAGCAGAAACATTAAATGAAAGCCCACTTAGAAATCATAAAAAACATGTCTCCGTCAGCAAACACCCACACTTCACTGCATGTATTAAAAGAAACACTGATCAGATGAACTTAATAACACTTCCAAAACTATTAATTTAACCAAAAAGATCCAAACAGCAAAAAAGATGAAAATGTAATAAGATGGAACTTAAGAAAAGAAAAAAAAAATTATAAGGGGGTGACACAGGGCTGAGCCAAAAAACGGGCCTTTTTAAGGTCGGGCTAGGCGGGGCCCGTTTCCCCAATACTTTGGCATGGTCCTGGCTCTGGCCCTTAGCCCTATGGACCAGGGTTGTATAGTTCACCCTTTAGTGCCTGATTGGGCTGGCCCACGGGCGGTCCGACCCTTTTGACACCTCAATCTACTCTCTGGTTCCTTGCATCAACGTGTGGTTGATGAGTTCTAGAATTTGCAGGGGAATATGATAGTGGAATCTCTTGGTAGGTTTTTGGCATTTCATTTCACTCTTGGCTTAGACATAAATGTGGTACCGAGGGATAACCCATGGAATGTGCGGGTAATCTGCTGCTCTTACAGTGTTGGAAGCCGATAATGGCTTTAGAGCAGATTGAGTATAATTATACACAGTGTACCATTAGAGTTATTCTTCTTTGATATGGCTGGGCTAATTGGTAATGCTTTTGGAAGGTTGTTGGAGATAGACTGGTCACCTGTTAGGCAACACCATTGTGATTATTTTAGGGTTTTAATCCGAATTCGAGTTGATGATCCACTTGTTCCCCGTATATTTGTTCGAACTGATCGTGGTCTCTCACACTGGACTCAAGCTAGATTTGAGAAGGTTTTTCATGTCTGTTATACATGTGGGGTGCTTGGACATGATATTGATAGCTGTCGACTCCCATTGCGCCTATTGAGGGATCAATTGGAACTGACTTGTCTCCCCTATGCATGTGACAAACAGATAACCAATTAGCCATGATGGCTTACAGGGACGAATCATGTTTTACGGCTGAATTAAAGGCATTTGCAAACACTAATTGGAAACGGACTACTCGTATCATTCTTGTTGAATCTAATGAGGGTCCTGAGTTAGTGTATGGAACGAATAATGGGGACAGTGTGGAATCATCAGAGGATCTAAATGTAGAAGTAGATGGCGGCATGGTTAATGTGGCCAACACTGAATCACATTACTCAAATTCATATGCCAATGAATTCTTCTCGGCTAAAAGTAGTAACTCCTTACTTTCATTTTCCGAAGATGGCGTGATGGTAAAAAGACCCCTGATGGAGATTGCAGTCATGGTCGGTGAGTAGCTCAAAGAAGACGATGATGTGATAGATATTGATTCATTGCATGTATTGGGTTCAGCATAGCCTGCCAGCTCATAGTTAATCGGTGAGCAAGCATTACCACTACCAGGTGTAAGTCTAACTCGGGTGTTGGAAAAAGTGAAAATCCAAGCTGGAAACGTTATTGAGGCAATCTTATAGGCTAATTTGGTGGAGCATCAAAGAAGGCCAATAAAGACTCCACTCAGTCTCTATTGGCTTCTTTGGTGCTCTTTTATTTGTTGGGCCTTGTGTGGGACATGGTAAACGGGCCTGTGACAAAGTCCTCGATATGTTAGTAATTAAGTCCAAATGCCTTGGGTTCGGCCCAACATGGAGTTAAGGTCTCTTAAGCCGAGAGGCAGTGGGCGTATTTGTTGGGCCTTGTGTGGGACATGGTAAACGACCCTGTGCAAAGTCCTCGATATGTTAGTAAGTCCAAATGCCTTGGGTTCGGGCCAACATGAGAGTCAAGGTCTTTTAAGCCGAGAGGCAGCGGGGGTATTTAACCAATATGGCTCATATCTTGAGCCTCGGGCCCATGCACTGTATGATGCAGAGGTAGGCCCATCATCGTATCCCGGAAAACTTACATCTAGGCCTTTAAGTCTTCTTCATCCCCTACTTTCATTCTCAGTGTACCAGCGTACTCTTCAGATTGTGAAGATTCTCTTCATTAGCTTCAATATGCAGAACTCGCGGACGACTTTGTACTCAGGATTGGATGGACCAACGACAGAGTTGAAGCATTCTCTATCGACTCTTCTACTTCCTCATCTACATCATCTTCCAACAAACGTAAGCTTCAAGATCAGACTAAGACGAGAATCATGGAAAAAGGAACAAAAATAGTGCTACCGCTGAGGGGCTGATAGAAAGTAAGAGCTTCCAGAGTCCCCGAGTTGAAGAGAAAATATCCATCTCCACTTCACTTGAGACCTTTTGCATCTAAATTGGGAAACAAAAGAGATTGTAGTATGCTTGGGTATGAGGAGGAACAAGTTCTTAAAAGGCTATGTGATTGTGAAGCTTGGAAGACCGCTACGACAGCTCCAAATTTTAAAGGAATGAGAGATAATGAGCTTGAATGGGTTTGTTCGGATTGGTCGAAGGCAGATCATAAATCTGAGACAAGTAGCTCAACTTCATCGGTCTCACAAAACGAGACAGGGTGGATTCAGGCAATAGTGGGACTTCCAAAAGTGCACGCTTAGTTGAGGTTCTACCCTCAGATCAACCTCCAGGTCTTCTCTGCTTCCCTTATTGCTCACTTGAGTCTCTTCATGCGCATGCTGATTTAAATGTTGCTACTGTTGCATTTGTGCTTTATTTCATCTTTGCTTCCTTAGTAAACTGCTTAGTTGGATAGTTCTTGAAACTTTTGAGCCGTAGAGTGGCAATTGTTTTTTAGGAGTTATTCACTTGATTCTATAGAAGTTAGTGGTTCTTGTCCAGGCTGTTAAGATTAGGGGGATGCTAGCGGGAGAGAGCATGACATGGCTCTGGGTAGATAGAGCTGAAAGGGACTGGCAGTGTATTGGAACAGAGATAGGTTCTATGTTCTTAGTTGAGGCTTTGGTGGTTGGCCCAAACCAACCGCAGGTGCCTCAATGAAACTTCTCTGCTGGAACTGTGGGGGCATGGGCCAGACCACCACAGTTCGTACAACATCTAGATTAATTCGTCAGCACAATCCAGATGTTGTTTTCTTCATGGAAACAATAATGTTGTTTCTTATTGTAGGTCTTTTGTTTTGAAAAATTGGGTTCACCAATTTTGTCGGTGTCGATCCAGTTGGGTTAAGTGGATGATTATGGCTGGGGTGGCTGCCTTCCAACGCTTGTCGGTGAGGGTGGTGCTTAAAAACTTTATCCTAGCCTCTTACAAAGGTCTAGATGATTATCTTGTTGACTATAGTTTTGTGTACGAGCATCCTCGGTTTTAGCCTTTTAGAGTCGGGCAGATATATGGAGTTATATTTCCCCCATTTTATCATATCTTTGTAGGCCTTTCTGTTTAGCTGGCGAGTTCAATTAGGTATTGTCGCCTGATTAAAAATCAGGTAGTAACTCTGTTATAATCCCAGGAGCTCAATCATTATGAGACTTCCTTGAGTCTTTTGGTCTTTTGATTTCTGTTGGGATGGACCTTTGTTCACTTGGGTACGGGGTTCTCTTGAACAAGGTTTTGTTTATGAAACTTTTGACAGAGTCATGGCTTCTCCTTCTTGGATTGTTCAATATTCACATCCGATTGTAGGAAAGCCTGGCCATCCAGAGATCGAATCACGCATCAATTTTATGTGATACTTGTCCGCTTCGGCGTACATATCACTTGTGACGAAGCTTCGAATCTATGTGATTTAATAGGAGAAGTAGGGAAGATCCCAAACCTGGATGGATGAGGTCGAATTCTGAATATGCCTTCATTCCATCCCTAGTCGTAATTCCAACATTTTATGTTTTGAGGGAGGAGTGAGTTTGAAAGAAGTACTCATTCCCGCCCGGAACCTTAGCAACAGGCCTAGTCGGCTTGAGCTGGTCCTTTCCCAAGCCGTCAAGAATATAACCTTAGTAGGGGGCCACATTGGATCGTATCCTTTAAGTCGCACGTTGCTTGAATGATAAATCATAGATCGAACCGCCGAGAATCCTAGTCCTGGCCATCTTCCTGTGTGTAAACCCCAAAGCCACCAGACGGTAATCTCCTTAGGTTTTTTCAGTAATTAGGGGTGTTTGGCTGTTGCCTTCTGTTGGTTCCTCTCTTTTTCAAGTCATGAGTAAGAGTAAACTATTGTTGAAAATTTTGAGGGAATGGAGTTCGAGTAATTTTGGGCAGTTGCAAACTCATATTAAAGATATGCAACAAGAATTATTGCTTTATTGAGAAGCGTGTTAGCTATCACCGGATCATTGTCAAGAGGAGTTCTTGATGCGTCCTAAGCTTGACATCCTACTGAAATATGAAGAAGTTTTTCGGGCCCAGAGGGCCAAGATTTAGATCAAGGGGGTACGAATACAAAACTTTTTAACACCTCTACAATAATTCGTCATAGGTCAAATCAAATCAATTCTCTGAAGGATAGAATAAGATCACTGACTTCTGATGAGGATTCTATAAGGTCCAATATTGTTGAGTATTTCAAGACTTTATTCTCTTCCCGTGCTACACCTCGACCTAATGTTGTTTCCATTAGATCCTATTTACAACAATTTTCCTTTCATTCGCGTTTGTCCTCTCAAGTGGCGCTTCTTAGCCAATTATTTACACCAAAGGAAAAGAAAAGGTGAATTTTTATTTAGGAGGTTTGAAAGCACCGGGGCCTGATGGCATTGTGGCAGTGGTTTATCAGCGATGTTGGGCAATTATGGGGCCTTTAGTTATTCGTGCAGTCCTCTCCTTTCTTAGTTCTGGACAAATGCTTTCAAAGGTTAATCAATATTTCATTACCTTAATTCCTAAGAGGGAGACTCCAGAATCCCCTGCGGACGTCCGCCCAAGTAATCTTTGTAATGTCATTTATAAGGTCATCTCTAAGGTTCTAGTTACAAGAACGTCTTCCATCATGATTGACATAGTTTCTCATTTTCTGAATGTGTCATCTATAGGCATAGCCTTTCTGATAATGTCTTTCTTGTACAAGAACTCACTGACTATGCCCGGAATAGGAAAAGAGGATGTGTAGTTTTTATTGCACTCAAATTAGATATGAGTAAGGTGTTTGATCGGGTTAGTTGGGAATTTCTTCAAGAGGTACTTCTTAGCTTTAGTTTCCCTCAATTCTGGGTTAATTTGCTTTCTCAATGTGTAGTATAGTCTCTTACTCGATCCTAGTTAAGGGAGCGCCTACGACTCCTTTGAAGCCATGTTGAGGCATTCGGCGGGGAGACTCTTTATCACATTTTCTTTTCATTCTCTATTCGAAATCTTATTGATGGGACTAGTAGAAGCAGAGCATCAAGGGAAAATGAATGGTATGAAGCATGAAAGTTTTCGCCTGCTATGACTTACTTAATGTATGCTGATGATATTTATCTTTTCTTGAGGTTACATAAGAACATTGGCCAGAGTAGCACTGCAATTCGATCAGTTTTGAGCAATCATTGTTTGATGACTGTGCAGTGTATCGATTGGGATATCGGGCCTCCTGATTAGCCCCTAATGCTTCAGTGGAGATGAGATCATTAATTCAGGAGGAATTTGAATTTAAAGAAAAGAGGTTTTCGGGAAGTATCTCGGCATTAATTTGGATATTGGAGCCAAAGAAAGAAAGATATTTAGTGGAATTGTGCAGAGGGTTCAAGATAGGTGTGCTCACTGGTTAGGGCTTTTACTGAATAAAGAGGTTCGTGTTACACTCATCCATTCAGTGCTTTCTTCATTCCCCGTCCACTATATGTTAGTATATAGATTTCCTGTGGCGGTGTATAAACAGTTGGACCAAATATTTGCGCGATTCCGGTGGTCAGGGGATGCGAATCACATGTCTATTCACTGGCTATCCTAGCCTACTTTGTGTTTACCCAAAAGTCAAGGCGAGCTGGGTTTTCAAAATTTCAAACTATTTAATAAGGCTTTATTAGGAAAACAAGCATGGAAAATTAGGACCAATCCAGATTGTGTGGTAACAATGAAGATATTTTTTCCTAATCATCTTTTCTTACTGCCAGGAATCCTACAAGTCTCATGGATCTGGCGTAGTATCTTAGTTGGTCAAAGATCTCTTAAGCAAGGCATAGAGTGAAAAATTGGAAATGGGTGCTCTTTTTCTATCTGGATAGTTTAGTGGTTGCCATCCATGCCCCTTGAACAATTTCTACCATTTTGTAATGACAATAACCAACACCGGCATTTCTCAGGCTTATTGATTCCAAACTCGCATTGTTGGAACCTAGCAACTTTGTTACGCACATTCCTTCTGGCATTCGTTTCACTTATCTTAAAACTCATTCAGGAGTGGAGGATGTGTGTTTTTGGCCAGCTGATAAGGGAGGCATCTTTTCGACAGCACAAACTTATGTTACTGCAAAATAAAGAGAATCAATTTGCTTCTATACTTTCCTTTGTGCCTTTCAATATTTGATGGAAGGTTTGGAAATTGCTAGTGGCAGAAAAGATTAAAATCTTTTTGTAGCAATTTCTACATCAACGACTGGCAGTATTAACAGAATCAGTCAAACGACATTGTCAGATCTCAGTTATGTGTCCGCTTTATCTACAACATCATGAAACACATGATAATCTCTTTCTTTAGTGCAGCAAAACTCATCTCATTTAGCTTCGAGCATTTAGGGTACATGAGGGTCCTCAAACAAGTTCAGCTAGAGGCTAGATTCTACAATGTCTGAGCAAGCCTATCTTTCGAAATCGGGGTGATTTATTCTTCCCGATCAGAGTAATGGTTTTACTTTGCCTTGTCTGGTGTGGCAGGAATGGCCTTATTTTTCAAAGATGAGTAGTTCAATGCGAATCACATTTTAACTCTTAGTCATACCATGTTTCTCAATGTCAGATGTACTATCAGATTCCAACGTTAGGTCCAGAAAATAGCTACTAGAGGTCGTCAATGTGCAAAGTTCCGTGCGTTTTGAACACTTTTACCACCCCTTATCCCAGTGCACTTTTAAGATACTTGTGCGTCTCCATTTCCACTGCCTACTTTATGTTGTGCTATATCGATTACAAAGTCGACCCCTGTTCAAAGTATTGCTCATAGTTTTGAATACCGTACCATTTTTTTTTCTATAAAATGGTACGCACTGGTATCGGTACTGTCTTAAATTTTTCATCAATAATTTATATTTGTAATATTCATTCATTGGCTAACTAACAAAATATACATATATTTTTTTACTAACAGCTCCTCTAGAATAGACTGTTTGTCCTATAGAGCTTGAATTACGTTAATTTTCAAATAAATTAAATAGCTTATCCAATTGAATTCCCTCCTATAGTATTCTTCCCCCCCCCCCCCCCCGCGTCCCCTTTTCAATGATCTCATTCGTAAATTCTTATGTAATAAGTTGTTTGTTTAATAATAACATCCTCAATTTCAAGAATAAGCTGTTTTTGTGTGTGTGTGTGTGTGTGTGCTTGCATACATGTGTGTAAAGCAATACATCATGTAAATGAAAGAATATGGTCAAAGCTTCCAGGTATAAAGTAAATCAAAGCTAAGTGAATATTATAAGCAAGAAGCTACAGAGTCTTTGATTGGTATAAAAAAACTTAGGATGTTTTTTCTATTTAGTCTTTATATAGTCAATTTATAATTTTTTTAACAAACTCTGTTACATTTACATTTTTTAAGGAACCAGTACAAAACATAATATCTCGGCCGTTACGTAGTTCTCGGCCGGTATGATCTATACCGACCGGTACAACCGGTACAGAGCGGTATTTTAACCGGTACAAAATATAAGGGGTACCGTACCAGTAGAAGGCAAAAACGGTACGTACTGGCCGATACGGTAATGATAAATGTGGTATTGCTATTGGTATGGCTGCATTTAGCTCAACCTCAGTGCCAATTAGGGCATACTCTGAGGTTATTGTATCGACTGATGCGAGTAGTGATATAGCGGCGGCTTTGTTACGTGCTACTACATGGTTATCGAAAATGACCTGCTTACATATTATTATTTTTGTTGCTCACTCGATTTTTCTTATGCAGATAAAATATAGAGAAGATCGAGGTTCTTCAGAGTCTTTTGGTAACCTTTTGTGTAACATATATAATAGCAGTCAGAAAGTGCATGTAATGCACATTGCCCAAGGCACATATTGCATACTGCAGCTCTCATCAGCGTTGGCATCCTTTGCTTTAACTTCAGGGTTTGGAGTAAAGCAAGAATGGTTTGAAGGCGCGAACAGTCCATAACAACCGTACCGCCTTTTTGAATAGAGCTTCGGGGTTTTGGTTTTTCATTATGAGCCTTAGTGGTGTTTTGTCCGGTAGCTATAATTTTAATTGTTTTGTTTTTAAAATTTTTCTTTGGGCCTACGTAATGAAAGTCTGTACATACAGTTTATCCATGGTATATATTTCTTATTTCTCTAAAAAAAAAAGTGCTCATAAGCACTTTCCTCACGTGGTTGTGTTGTTGGGGGTGGTAATGGTTGTGGCCGGCGAAGTGTTTCTGTTGGAAAATAAAGATAGCAATTAGAAAATTCAAGACAAATAAAGATAGAGATTGCATGTAAATTGTTAGGAAATGGAAGTATCATCCCCGATCCGATGGACTTCAGAAATTGACCCTTTCCCCAACATACCAAAGAAATAAACTTTTGTTTTAACTGCTACAAAAAGGGAAAAAAATACGGGAAAGCTGGTCCAAACTCCAAAGAGCATATCTCGTTTATAAATAAAAACATAAAGGATTGACACCGTGGATGATGGCGGTGAACTAGTGGTGTGGCTTGAACCAGTAGCGTGCTGGTTTGCGTTCGGTGGAAGCAGTTAGGTGGAGGTGGTGTGGCACAGACAAGAAGAGGAAGGAGAGAAATGAGTGGGTTGTGTCTAGGGTTTTGTGTCTTTAATCTAGTATATGAACAAGATGGACGGATGAGATTGAATCTTATATTCTGAACTAGGGTAAGGATAATAACATAAATGAGGTCCTATATGCGGGCCAAGTACGGGCAGCGGGTCAGATCGAGTATCAGGGCAATTATACTTAAAAGCAAAACTGACCCGAATTCAGTACGGTTTTTAAATCTAACTATCAAACCCGTCCGCCTCATAACTCAGTCAAAGTCTCAAAAATCCGCTTCTATAAAATCCGGGCGGATGCAATATCTGCCGTTTGCATATCAAATTGCCATCTCTAGACATAAAAGACCTATTAAAGCACCAGTTTCTGCAGACACAAGTCTATGTACCGCCTGCATTGCTGGTGAAGCTTGACTACCAATCTATAGCGATACCCTGTAGCTGCTGATCTTGCTTAAAGTATTAGGCCTTCCAACTCCACATCTTCAGTTTATTATATGCCAACATTATGTTTGTCGTCTCCGAGTTGCCCAGGATAGAACCTTCAAAATGTGTGGATCATCTGATTTTAGACTCATGCTCGATCAAATTAGAAGGCTTGCTGCGAATTGGATGCAAGCAAGCAACTGCAAGAGTACTTGCATTGCGCGGGAGACTGCAAGAGAAGGGAACAAGTGCATACATACATCTCCTTGCGAAACTGGGTTCAGGTTAAGACGAGGCTTCCATCAATTCAACATTTATTTCAGGCTAGCCCTATTACAAAGCAGTTTTGGGTTCTGCCAAAGCCATGTATGCTTTGGAGTGACTGTACCACTTTCTTCTGAAACTACACGCTGCTTTGGCATTAGCGCATATGCAAAACACACATTGAGATAGCAGCATGATAAGGGGTAGCAAATCATCTTTCTGGCACATCTCCTGTGACGCTAAGCTCATTAAAATTCAAAATACTAATGCTACTAACTTGCATCATTGCACAGAAAACACTAACTTCAATTCTAATTGAAAAGTTCACCAAGTTTTGACAGTTTACGTTCATCTTGTTGCCAGGGAAGTACATGGGAGACGCAAGTTTTCATGAGCTTCAGTTTAACTTTCGGAATTAACTTCAAAATTGGGCAGAAGCGTCTTGGATACAAAGAATGTGACTTATAATGCCTAGAACTATACTGAAAGCGAATGCTATATACAGTACTAGAATCAATTGGCAAAAGAGAAACTAACCTACTTATTCCCAAAATTGCGAAAAAAAATAAAAATAGGAGAGGACCTTCTCATTTTCTTCCTATCGATAATACTGGCGTCTCTGTCCAGCGAGTCTTGGACCTACGATATGACTAAAACAGAAACTCGGTGTCTGATACTTCAAAAACCTTATGCGCACCAACGGGCTTCACTCCAGCCCGGAATCCATTACCCTCGATGTACCTACAATACACCATCAAGTAAGAAAGGTACTTCAAATGGACAAAAAGGCTCTGATAGAATTTGTGTTTCTTTGTTTCAGATAAATGAGAGCCAGCTCACATTTCTTTCAGAAAAGGATGCTTATAGAATGCATCTGGGATCCTCCCAGAAAACTGGTTGTTATCCACGTACCTGAAATTATTGAGGTGAAAGTACGTTTTGATAAGACGACAGATAGGCAAGCAAGTACACATGTATTTCGCGGAAACCACCAGGCGGGCACCAGCCTTATGAGGTAGAAGCAAGTAAGATGTGTCCAGAGCGTAGTCCATAAAATTAAGGATCAAAACCACCAATAGAGTAGACACGCAGAGAGAGAGAGAGAATAATGTCATACAGTACACACATTAACAGAAACATACAGAAGGGAAGTGGAACAACTATAAAGCAAGCCCCAACCCCCAAGTATGTTGCGAGATTACATCGGGAGTGCTATTACTGTTCTCATAAGTGAAGAAAAGTTCAGAGGTAACTTCAAGCTGAAGAAGATATAAACCCCACATATAGACAAGAATCAATGTTCTGGACAGACTTACAGATGTGTCAGTCTGGGAATAGAGGCAAGTGCTGTTGGTATTGGCCCAGACATTTTGTTGTATGAGAGGTACCTAAAAGGCAACCACGATGCCATACATCAGCATACTTTTGCAATATAGCTTCTGAAAAAAACTAAGACGTGTATCTATTCAAAATAAAAACTACACTTACAATATTTCCAAGCTTGTCAGGTTTGCAAGCTGTGCCGGAATTCCTCCCGTCAGATAGTTATTGTTTAAATAGCTAAATTATCAGGAAAAAGAGATTCCTCAGGGAGATATAATTCATTTTCTAGGCAAGAAAAACTAAAAACTCCAAATTGGACTGCAAAAACTTACAGGTTGCGCAAGGCTGGGAAACTTCCTTCATACCGAATCAACTCCCTTATAGTACCTACCAAATGATTGTTACCGACATCCCTGAAATAGGTAGCAATCAAATTACACTACATATCGATAAGACTAACAGAGCAGTCTGAGTCCAATACATAGGAATGACAATGATAATGAATTTGCACTCAAGATATGTAACCAAGATAAGGTGGAAAAGTACAAGTGCCGAAGGTTTTGTAGGGTCCCCAAGTCGGGTGGAATCCGCCCAGTAAAACGGTTCTCATGAAGATAGAGATAGCGAAGCTCTGGTAGATTTGCAAGCTCCTTGGGTATTTCCCCTTTGAAGTTATTGAAGCTCAGGTACCTTTATACATTTTGTTGATGTGAAAAAATAGTAAAAAGTGTCAGTATTTTATGATACGCAGCCTTTCCCATATACATACATACACAGACTAAGAGGAGATATCCCATGGAAAGAAAATACTCACAAATGTGTTAGCTGCTTCAGCTCACCAATTTCAGGAGGTATGATATCCTGTAGTTTATTCCACCTCAAGTTTCTTTTAAGGATAAGAAAAAGTTCAAATCACAGAAAAATTAACTTCATGTACCAAAGAAAAGAAATATTTTCATGATAACTTGAAAAAGTTCTCTACAATGATGATGATGATCATCATCATCATCACCGCACTATTATCAATAGTCAAAGCCAAAAAGATACAACGACATCTAAACATGATGGAGTACATAGTCTGGTATATAGGTTAGGCGAAACCGCGAAATGTTAAATAGTTATGAACAGATAAAACACCAGTGCAGGAATCAGTTCGCTGACTAAACAACAAACATAAACACCAAAACACCATTCGCAGATACACAGACGCACAGGCATAGACAAACACACATATACACGCACACACTCCATCAAAAAGAGAAGAGATACATACAGTACTCTAAGCCGCTTCAGCCGTCCAATTTGGGGAGGGATTGGCCCAGTCAATTTATTGTTATGGAGATCCCTGTCACATAAACAGAAAATTAAACAACTGCAATATCAATTTAAGTGAAGACCACTAATAATGATATCAATTCGACCGGAAATCATGAAAGTCACACCTCTTCTTTACAGAACATTCACTTCTAGCTTTAGCAGAAGATCAAGAAACCAGATTTAAACTAATCTATATGGACAGATAAAAACTGCTCATTGTTACAAAATCTACCATTAGTTTAGATATATGACCCATAGCACACAAGACCAATAAGTGATGCAAGGTGAATGCGTGCTAAGTGCTTACATAATGTGGACTCCTGTTCACATCCACTGAGGTGAGAGCTGAATGTGAATCCATATCCTACCACATGTACCAATAAACATATACCGAACACACAAAAGTCGTCATACATGAACAAATGCCATTTGGAACACATAGTAAAACCATTTATCTGAGATACGGTTAATCATTATCGCTAAGCTATATTTGCTTGAAAAGATGGTTAATTTTATCACTACCCTTGTTGCAGAATCTCCTAACAAAAAGCATTTGCAAGCACATGGAGATCTCATGTCTGCAATTTACACGAACTTAAGAAGATGCAGCAGAACTGAATGACACATGGAAGTTATAGAACCAAATTTAAGAATAGAATTGTTGGAAACCCTTTAACAGTTTATAGATCATTAGGAAACTCTTCTATTAATAGAACAATGAGGAAGGGGAACCGTACAGCCTTGTCAAGTCCAGCATATTGGTCACAGCAGTAGGAAAAGGCCCAATGATTGATACCGCAAACACTTCCCTGCAAGTGTAAAGTAGCGATATATTATTCAAGGTCAACAACAGCTATAAAAATTTGCTAGAATTGCACGACAATGTGTCATACCTATTGGGATTTGTTGAACTACGTCCTTTTACACAGCTTTTTTAGCATACCTAAGTTTCTTTAGGATTACCTATGATCTGAGATGCGATGTGCAAATATGAAGCTGAAACCATCAACCAGAATGTTCAGTGCATTTGACCTTGACGGCTAACAGATGAAGGTTCAAGGATCAGCTTAGTTAAACATGGTCTTCTTTAGGTGTACCAGAGTTTCTTTAGGTTTAATTGTGATCTAAGATGCAACTGTACAAAATATAGCTGAAACTGTCAATCAGAAATGTTCAGTGAATTTGACCTTGATGGCTAATCAATAACAAGCTATCACTCCTTTAGTCCTGGAAATTCTTCTCTTGCAAATAAATACATCATCACAAACTCATTGAAATGAAAAAAGCACACAGCTTCAACTATTTTTCAAAAGATAGAACACAATATATGGATACAGGGGTAACCATGAAAAACTCCGATGAACAGTTGATTATTATTTAAAACTAAGATACTGAAGGTGAAACAGTGAATGGGTACTACAAGAAAAAAGTCGACCAATACAAGAATTCTTAGAGGGAGCACAATCAAACATTAAGGCAATAGCAGCGGGTCCCAGTCAATCGGGGACACTGGGAAGGGAAGATTGGTCACACACCTAATTCTAGGATTATCTGCATGAAAATTATACCTGCATTCTTAAGCGCATTTTACTACAGGACCCAGCAGTGGCCTCCATGAGCACGTAGGAGAAATCATGATTGAGACTTAAGCTGGACATTTTAATGACCATAGAAGGAAACATAGTTGTGTAATGAATCAATACTTACAAGTCTGTCACAACCCTATAATCGCCCATAGTCGAGCATTTGACTCCAGCCCAAGGGGGAAGATCACCATCTCCACATGGATCATCTCCAACCCATGCATATACCACCCTCCATCCCAACAGAGGTTTTATCTCATTCAAAGCTTTCACTGCAAAGAACAATATCCATTATCTAGCTTTAAGATTAGATGGCAGAAACAGTAAAAGTCATGTTTGGACTCCAAAATTAGCCTATGGAAGACGATATCCCTGAACTAGCGATGGTAGAGCTGAGTTCTCGAGGCTTTTTATATATTACTTGTATCATTTTTCTAACAATAATCAATGTCCAACTATCTGGCTACCGTTTTTGTGCCACAGAAATCACCTAGATTCTAAACCATCAACATTTAGCACTAGTAGGCTGGATCATGTAATACACCAACAGTGGGCCAATATTACAATAGCCACATATAAAAGCCTTATGAAATGAGCTTTATCTCTCAATGACACTCCTTAACCAAGATAATTACACAGATGAATAATGCTAAAATGTTAAAGAAATGTGAGTGAAACACTGAAACCAATTGCCGGGTTCATTAGTAGAAGAGTTAATTACGTGGTTGACCACTGTACTATTAGGCAAATTTCACTTTGACCACTGGACATCGATTTGTGTCATAGTAACCACTAAACTTTGAAATTCGTTTCAATTAGGCCACTTCGTCAAATTAATCTTGACGGCGTTAGGTTACTTAAGGGTATATTGGTCTTTTTACACTATTCTTTATGAATTTCCCTTTTCTTTCTCTCTTTTCCCTCTCTCTCTCTCTCTCCCCTACGGCCTGCACCCACTGGTCCAGTCTCTCATGATTGCTGCCCCTCTCCTCTCCGTCCTTAAAACCCTAAAAACCCACGCCACCCAAGATGCAACACAGTGAGGAGAGAGAGAGACACTTGTTTTTAAGACTCAGCACCTCATTGTCATCACTGTTCGATAGCAAGAAGTCATCACTCATCTTTGAGTACAATTGACAAGCCCAAGCCCCAGCTGAAGATGGATTATATTGGGCTTGGATGGCTGGTAGGAGACACAACCCCTTCCCTCATTTCCCACTTCTTAATCCTCTACCCCTTCACCCTTTCTCCACCTATTCTCAATCGCTACTAGCTAATGTTTACGGTGATGCATTTGAAATTACTCTTAGCTTAACAAGGAAAGTTTTTGTTAGTAGTTCAAGGGTCCCATCGAGTTTCCTACTACTGTAATAGTTTCAGAGTTTGTTTCCCTTATAAGCTGTCTGTTGAAGGACCCAATAAGCTTTCTTTAATCGTTATTATAGTCCACCTCCTAATCGAAGAGGAGCTGTAAGTGCAGCAAATCGCATGACGGAAGCAAGGTGAAGACAGCGCGGCATTCTGGCACAACCCAGTTGAGGACGAAGAGGAAGGAACAAGCTGAGGTGGGTTTCTGAGTTGGAGTGTAGCCATGAGAGGAAAGCGAGGAACTTTAACAAAGAGAAGGCTCTCACTTCTCAGATTTGATATTTGCTATTTTCAATTCCTTTTTGGTCTGAAAGCAAGGTGAAAAAGAAGAAGAAGAAGAAGAAAGGATATTAGTGTATCTCACCATTGCTGTGCAGCAATCTCTGAGGGTAATAAATAGTTCCTATTGATCTGATGTTATAATAGACGATGGTTGCAGCAATCTCTTAGGGTAAAATAACATTGGTTGCATCATGCGCCACTGTTGATTGGACTGAAAGCAAGGTGAAGAAGAAGAAGAAGAAAGAAGAAGGTGAACAGTGAATGGACGGTTGTACCCCTAAATAAACGGACTTAAATTGACGGAATGACCTGATTGAAACGAATTTCAAAGTTTAGTGGTTACTATGACACAAATCGATGTCCAGTGGTCAAAGTGAAATTCGCCTAATAGTACAATGGTCAACCGCGTAATTAACTCTTAGTAGAATAACCACTAAAAGCAAACCCAAAAAAATCAGTGTTAAAACGGTCAAGAATCAATATTTCGGGGGGGGGGGGGAGGGGGGATTGAAATTCTCAAATCAAATTAGTGAAATCAATTGATCAATTAACTGAGTGGAGCCAATCTGTTTGACCCAAATACTGGTTAAAACTTACATTTAACTCAAACCCAGATTACAACCCAATCAAAACCTTTAGATAACAAGAGCATTTGAATGATGATTGGCATTGTACACTACTATAATTCATATCCCTAAATACTAACGGATGAGTATCAACAAGCAAAGCATATTAACCCTATATGACAAGCATTTCCTAAAACAAACATAAACATATATGATTTCAAATCTAACAACAACCAACCAACATTCTAGAGTGACAACTACTTCAGATACTATCAGAAAGACAGGCAATAGAATAAGGGTATTATAGAATTACCATCTCTCTTCAAAGTTTTGCAGTGAGCGACATAATGTAAGAGAAAGAAGATGCAGATCACGGAGACTGCCCATGGACGAGACATTCTGCAGAGAGAGGAGGGCACTTGCAGTGCCAAACTTGAAACCAGGTTCTGTACTAACCGGAAAAGATTGCATTGCATTACATGTATGGCAAATGGTAACACGTGACGTTTCCACCACGTGTATGGTAAACGGCAACCGATTTATGAGAATCTTTTTAGAGGAATTAATGAATGCTAATAATTACCACTTAAATAACTCCACTACCTAATAACCCCTAACCCCTAATAACTTACTTTACTATATACGATGGACGATTTTCCTCCTTTACTCGAAAAAGATGTACGAAAACTCATCACAGTTAACAAAATTAGGCTCTTTAGATGCAAAACACTAATATTAGCGGCATGTAAACTACAAGCGCCGGTTATTTTTTGAAAATCACAATTTTGCTCCCTTCTTCACTTTCACCCTCGTCAACCACCCCCACCCCCATAGAGCCACATGTCGCCCCCATACCCATCACTCAACCCCACCCCCACACACAGCCCATGTAGAAAAATAATTTTAGCGTTGACCATTGAGGATTAGACATGTTGGTAAGTTAAAGAGTTTAAGACATAGTACATCATTTAAAAGTGGACAGATACATGGTGTATAGCGACGAATGTCATTATCTATTTACCACTAGAATGTTCGAGTGACTGTTCTAACACCATCCAAACTTTTCCAAGTAAATAAATTTATCGGCTCTTCACAAGTGATCCTAATGTGATTAGAGTCTGTAAACTTTGCAGCCGGGCCATAATATTTTATATTGATGGTAATTAGGGATTTTTTTTCATTTGCTCCTCAAAAACACATGATTTCTTACTATAATTTACGTCAAACTTGTTTGAATAAATATTCGGGCATTGCTATATATCTGACTCGGCTAGTACCCCTTTTGTCATAAGCCAGATGCACACACAAATTTCGAGTCTGCAAGTAGAGAACAAGGAAAATAGCAACAACTAGAATTTTCTTGACTTAAGGGAAAAAGGAATTCAATATCTGTTAAATCTTTAAACGGAGATGATGACTTTGGATTCTTCTCTTCTAAAAACTTCAATTCGAGAGCTAAAGGCTTGATATCGAATTTAACAGTGCAATCCTCTCTAGATTTGAACAAGAGAGACAAAGACAGTGACGTAGCAAATCTTGAAGACGTGAATACGAGGTTTAAATCTTGATCTCGGATCTAAGTTCTCTTTGGGAAGATGATAATCTTTGTAGAATAAATTTAGTAGCTTGCATTTGAATCTTTATAGAAAATAGTCGTCGGAGCTTTCCAATAAATAGTGATAGATTTCTTGCGATAAGATTTTATCCCCTTGATAAAATCTCTTAATTTTGTAAAGAAATAGATACCATATTTAGGACATCATCTTACTGGCTTGGGAGTTTAAGCTGAATTTTGATCCCCCGGACCACGTCACCGTGACTCAAATTAGTCTATTACTCATATTCATACCTTAAGGGACGCGTGCCCCCTTCCTATTTGTCAGAAAATAATTATTAGTAAGGCAAAAATAAATAGCACCTTGCAATTTGTGATTTACATAATTTGCAATTACGTAATTTATCCTAAAATTTACCCTTCATAAGGGAAATGCTATTTCGATTGCTTTATTTGTTTTTTGACCCTTTTTTGTCGCTAAACATTTTTTATGACAATGGTTGATCTTTGAGCGAACTAGGGGGTCCAAAGAGCATAAAGGAGCATGGAAATAGCGTATCCCTAACAAAGAACGTACAAATCCTTAATACACCACTAGAAGCTAACTTATGACTTATCAATGGAAGTTGTTGAATCCTCAGCATGCCATATTTTTATACGCATACAGAGCTTCAAATGTTTCATAAAAAATAAAAATTCTCAGATGTGGAAATAGCACATCTCCAGTTTCATTTATGATCCCAAATGATATACTATATTCTTATTTTAAGTATAAAATGCACCATATACAATGCAACTAATGCGGTCAGAAAAATTAAAAAATAAAAAACATTTCCTGCACAAGTAGTAGAGAATCTCTATCTTTTAAGGTATGATAGCTATGCTCGGCATCAATTATTTCTTTGATATCCAATTATCGAAGTGGTTGTGAGACACGTGATTTTTTAAAAGAATGTAAACATAATATTAATTTGTATTCAAATAGTAATTCCCGTGACCGTTGATACGGCAAGACAATACAAACACCTCAGGCAGCTTTGGTCAGGCTGAAATGCGCTATTAATTTTAATATTTCTGTATGTGAATTAAAGAGCTTGTAATTAGTCGTGTAAGCCCTTGCTTATGAACTCTCTAATTGAACGAATAAAGTTTGGGCAAAGTATTAATTTTTTTTTTCCAACCGATATGAAAAGTTGTATCCATTGATTAACAATCTAAATATTCCATCTCTGAAAAGTTTATGGGTGTATTTGAAACACAGTTCAGTTTTTGTTTGCAAAAGAATCAAAACCAAGCTTATTTTGTTTTGTTTTTTTGTTTTTAACAAAACTGATGGGTTGTTTGATAGCAGTTTTGTATAATTGGTTTTTACTTTTGTTTTTTCGTTTTTCAATTTTTCCTCTCTTCTTTCATTTTTTAATACTTGAAATTTTTTTCTGAACTCTTATGTTCAAAAATCAAAAGCGCTCCCGCCACGACCAACACATCTCATATGTCACCGTCCAACTACTGCTATGGCAGTAACACACTAGCTTGTGAATTAGGACTTCATTAGTTTGATTGGCCGGGTGAATGAGTTTGATTGGCTTGTAATTTACCTAAGTAAAGATACTAGGGTCAATCGATGGATAAAATCTTTTGGTAGCATTTGTTGCAGGGACAATGGTGGTCCGAATGATAGTGATTTGGATTTAGAGGAGTGGTAGTGTCGTGGTGGTGACTGATGTTATAGGGTTTGGTGTAAGGTAGTGTTGGTCAATGGTGGTGTTGGTGGTGGTTGTGGTCATCAGTGGCTATGGTGGTTGACGGTGTTCGTGGGTGTTGGTCATTGGTGGTGGTAGCGGTGATAGCCAGTGGCTATGGTGGTTGGCACTATTGGCAAGTTTGGTGCTCAGGTGTATTGATCAGTGGTGATAGTAGATCGGCAGTCAATGGCCATGGTGGTTAACGGTGTTTGTAGTTTGGTGTTCGGGGTGTTGGTCATTAGTGGTGGTGGTGGTAGCGGTCAATGAGTATGGTGATTGACAATGTTGGTGATTTGGTCTTCTTGGTTGATAGGGGTTGGTGATGAATATTGAAAGAAATAAGAAGCATAAAATGCTTCCTTCAAAAATTGAAAAGTGGATCTAAAAAAAAAAATCAAAACTGAAAACTCCAAAATAGAGTTTTAATAAAAAAAAAAACCCTTTTTAAAAACTAGTTTAGAAAACCTAAGAGAAAAAAAAAACGTCTATCAAATGCCGATATTTTTTTTCAGTTTTCAAATATAAAAAGTAAAAAAAAAAAAAAAAACTATTTCAAATGTTACCTATATTCCCGACATAATTTCGTCCTCCAGCGATTAAAACAATCTCCCACACTACCTTTACCTGCAACGCATTGCATGTATCTATGGAGTAGACGCCATCCTCCTTATTTCTAGCTTGTTCATATTTAGTGTTGCACTCCTATTTTGTCGAACTATATGAAATCTCTATTGAAAACTCTGAATGGCCAGGACGGTTTGTAACACTATTAGATCAATCAATGGTATGTTTTTACTATTCAACCACACAAAAAAATAAAAATAAAATAAGTTTCAACACATCGGAAACTTTAAACAAAACCCAAAACAAATGTAATTTATTTTGAAAATCTCCAACAGTTATAATGCTGGATCCAACAATGTACGGCATAACACATGCACGCACACCACTCTTATAACACAAGACAAACTTCAGGTCCAAGGTTTATTTACTCCATAAGCTGGTATGGTAAGATACGAAAAGGTTGTTCGGAGAAAGTTCAGTCTCCTGAAGATGCAGACTGGGTTACCAGTCTATAGAATTACATAAGTTTAAGCAAGCACAGCTCAAGCCCTCTGGCTGCTTTTTTGCAGATCTCCTCATACAGTGCGTCGTAGCATCCAATATACTGCTCTAGTTTTTCTGCAGTGACGGAGGCACCAAATAATGCATTAAACTTCACACCATGTTCCCTGCATTTAGACCTCAAAACCGCCGTAATGTTGCCACATCTCACGATGGCACCTAGGAGGGCTTCATTCTTTTCATTCTCTTGAGGAGTCCCCAAGCTCGCCTCCGCTTCCAACCCACACTGCTCCACACGTTCGATCCTCTGGTCGAGTCTCTCTTTTATCTCCTTTAGATCTTGCGTGAACCTGACATGCTTAGCGTACCTGCACATCTCTTTGATATGCTTGTGCATAATAAGGCTTGCACTATTGCCAGTTCCAAAAAAGTAGTCGATGTAGTTATTCAAATGCACACTGAATTCAGCTATATCACGAGGGCTGCATTCGCACAAAAACTCCTTCACGTGATACACGTGGTAAAACAAGTTTGACGATGAAGTACTTGCTGAGTCACGCATATAATGAGCCATAAAAGCTCCAGCTGGAGTATCACCCTTCGGAATTATGCCAGTGTGTAGTTGACCTTTTAGATTACGACGATTAGGAACATTTGAGCTACCTGTCCCCCCTTCTTCTACCAACAACTGAGTCGAGCTCATCACTATCATCTGCTTAAGAAAGACAAGACCACCATGTAAAGGGTTGGTTTTTAAGGCATAACAAAAACCTTTTCAACTTGTTCTTAAGAAAAACAAGGTTTTCTGAGGGGGTTTTATAATTTAAAGAAAATCAAGCGAATCAAATTAATCTCGAAAGCCAAAGAAAGGTAAAACAAAGGAATATGCAACTTGGCTCAGAATCAGGTTTGTATAGCTGGTGTATTACAATCACCTAGAAAACCTCCCTCAGTTGTGTCAAAGAATGGTTACCTTCGCGGGCAAGAACTTGGCAGCTACATTTCCAGCTCGTGCACACTCGTAAATAAATCCATTCATCTGCAGGACTAGCTTAAACTGATTCGATAGCTTCGTGCTATCAAATTCTACAGCTCTTAACAAACTTTTATCTTCAGCAAATTTCATGAATGCTCTGCAACTGCAGCAAGAAAATTTCAGGATTAAAGCTAACATTATTAAACACAGCCATATTAGCAATGACGGAATAAAAAGTTCCAGCAAGAGATTGCATAAATCACTGTTCATATAACTATGGTGCTATCAAGCAATGATTAAAATGATATCCAAGCTGTTTAGGGCAAAAAATCTAGCTCACTGGAGCCTAATTATAGGAAGTCAAAGACATCTATTAGCTCTCATCCTTATCTTAACCAGTCAAAAGTTCACCTCTCAGTTCACTTTTGGTCTGAATTGCAAGAACTTCGAAAACCGTGTCTTCCAAATAATTTTGAAATGACAATTTAATCCCAGTGTTCAGAACATGTGTGCTTTCTACTTTAGGTCAATTCTTTACTTTGGTTTTTGAATACGTTGGCCAACACAAGCAAGAGAAATCCAGAAATTTGTTCTCGTACGTCAACCAGAAAGAAGGAAAAAAAGAAGACAAAAGCCCGAGAACATGTCATTGGGTCTCTCATCAATTAAAGTTGCCTTATACTGCCGAAACAGGCTTCAAATCAGTCTTACACAGCGGTCGTTCGTGCAAGATTTGCTGCACCATCTGATGATTTGACCACCATGATCATGATATAAGTGAGCAAATCATAGTGCAGGTCAGTAAGCCTTCCCATGTCTTTGACCTTGAACTGCAAGGATATTTGATACATTGTCATAAAGAAATAAACCACAAAACTACATGATCTACAAGATGATCAACATATGGGTGAATAAGTGAATCTGCTACAAAGAACTCTGGTTTTAAAGATAAGTTATACCTGGAAACAGTTTCAAATCTCCCTGAAACTTCTTGACGTCCAAAGTCAAGGATTAAGAATCCAAGTATCGCAAATATATTGAATTAAAAACATATGACTGCGAAGAAGATAATTGGACAAGAGACCTGCACGGTTTGCGACACAAAATCCTGTACTATTAACATGCATACACACACAGTTAGTCATTCCCGAATGATGTGTACGAGGGGAAGTTTAACACCATATTGCTTTAGAACTAAAGGGGGCAAAAGGTTGGTCTAATAAAACACCGGACCCCAATTATTTTTTCTTCCGGTGTTGGGATAGACTTACCCTAATTCAACACTTGGCCTTGCCCAGGGAATAAAACCAGCATTGGAACCAGCACTTTCAGCTTTGGATGGTGAGTGCAGTTCCAACCATAAATTAGGCTTAAGGTACGCGAATAATTTTGGTCAAGCAAGGGACTCCAGCCAATTCAAATTCAAAAAGGGGACAAAAAGAACAAGGATAAATGGCACATAAAAGCCAATACTTTGGGTCACTGTGCAGCCAACAACTTGGATTTTCAGTTTTAGCACCCAGCACTTGACTTTTTGATTTGGTGTGCCCTTCACCAATTGACAGCGATCTACCCAATTGAATTAACGATAGCTTAAGTCTCCAAAAGAGTCAAGTCAGCCTCACCAACTCAACTCAGTCACCCACCACCATCCACGACAATGAGACCCAACACACCCCACTCACTCCACCACTTACAATAGCCTTTTGTTTTAATTGAGTCTCAGGCGGATTTATGGTGAACTTGGTGAAGAATTAACATGGGAAAATTTACGGTCATAAACCTAAAATATGGTAGAGAAGATGAAGTGTTTTGTTATAGTACACGTGTATGGATGGTGGAGAAGGTGCATAATTGATCTCTGATTGCTTTCCAGTAACAAAGAGGAAGATCATCTGAATATCTCCTTACAATGTTCATGGTTGAAGCACTAAACAGGTCCTGAAAAGAAATCAGACATTGGTAAGGTTCAAGTTTGCAAAAAACCGGGAGAATAAGATCTCTGATTTCTTTCCTGACTCGTGTTCAAGGTTCACGGCAGCATTTTGGTAAATCTGGAAAAGTTTAATGAAATTGATAATAAGCCATTTTGTAAATTCCTTTCAATTAGTTGTAACAAAAACCGTAACTGGTGAAGAACGCTCCAAATTGAAAAGTGAAGGTGCTGGGTGCCAACATTGAAACTCCAAGGAGCTGGACGCACATCAACACAAATTATAAGGTTTTGTATGTAGGTTATACGAAACACAAAGATGACTCAAGGGTTGAGATGGCTCAAAACCTTGTGATAAATAAGGTTTGGGGGTGCAATATGCAGCTATCACGGACCTAGCTCATGTTTCCACGTTTTGAACCGGTCCATCACGCCAAGGTTCACCCTATGCAAGATCCCTAACTGAAGACTATTTATTTACATCTTAATTTTCGAATTTTGGCAGCTGTAAGAGTATACCAAACAATTATAGTAGATGGGACATAGGATATAAGCGAGACACAATGCTAGGAAAAGGTTCTCATACAGACACATGTTTATCTGTGCATGCATGTCCACGTATAAACACATGTATGCACTTAATATTGTAGTTTACACCAAAGAACACCATGTAGTGTACACCATCTATCGTCATATTGCCTCCCTTTACACCAAAGCACATAAAAGTACCAAAAGTTTACGAATCCCAAGTAGTGTACAAAGAAAGCACATGATGCTCTACAAGCTATGACAAACTTTGAGTTTCAGAAAATACTTTTGTAAAAAGCTTTATGGAAGGATAGTTGTAAAGTTATCAACCAAAATACAATAGCTTCTTAGACATTAGTTCTTCATCCCTTTTGCTCTGAAATAATCAACTAGTCACCGCTACCTAAAACAGCTGATTTTCACTTTGCAAATCAACTGCATCTTAGAAATAGCGCTACAGGAAAAAAGAGAAGCAACTCCCACTCACCTCGATGACAACATTTTAACTGGTAGACTTTAGGCCTGTGGTGGTGTCAATCAGGAGATCCAAAACGCAATAACTTAAAGAGGGAATGTTATTAAGGATTGCATGAGTGCAGGAATGAGGAGAATGTTGAGAGGTATTAGGTGGCTAGCAAAGAAGGGAGTCGGAGAGGCGAGAGATACGGCTTACTTGAATTTATACCAATAGTTGGGTACCAGAGAGCAGATATATAAGTTAGTCAAGGTAATATAAAGGGGAAGAAGAGACTTGAATCATATATTGCACCTATAACGAGAATCCAATGTTATTAGTGAAAAAGATGAGGTCATAGAGAGATGGAGAGGTTACATTGATAAGTCGTTTAACGAAGGAGCTGAAGGTTATTTTTGAGAACTAGGTAACTCACTTGATGACACTGATGGTATTAGAACATATGAAGGAAACCTTGGAAAGGATAAGGAAGGCAGACGGTATTCCTATTAATGTTTGGAGAAGCTTGCAGCTAACAAGATATTGAATTCTAAAAAATCAACCGAGGAGTTAACATAAACCACTTTGAGACCTATATATATGAATAACAGAGATAACTATACTTGCGGCAACTATAAAGGGATCAAGCCCATGAGTTACACTATGATGCTCAGGGAGAGGGTAACTAAACATAGACTAAGAAGAGTGACAGGGAACAAACCCTTAAAGCTAGAGCGACTTCTTAAAAAAGAAAGAAAAAGAGAAAACATAGATTATCCAAGAAAAGGTAGAAGCTTTTGATAGTTAACATATTATCTAAGTCCACTTGTTCTTAGGTTTACCCTTTCATTGAAGTAGTTACTATATCTTTTAAGTCCTTTTATTATTACTAGTCTTCTTTTTGGTAATGTTCTCTTCCTAGCAAAGGTGTTACACTTTTTGTCCATATAAGCAAGCATCGTAAGCAAAAATAAAGGAGACTGATTAACAAAATTTTCAAAAGCGCATTTGATTCTCTTTCCATTGGTGAGACTCCAAGAACGCCTCAGTGAGACCAAGGTTTTCCTATCCTTTCTATTTTCTTTTCTTATTTTTTCTATGCGTAACGAATTTTCAAAAATTTCCAACCTAATCCCATAAATCATAACACCCACCACAAACGAACCAACACCACCACCACCACAACAAACCAACCACAGACCCACCACCCTTAACCGATCCCACCACCACAAAAATGTCACCACCGACTTTCCCACCACCCTCTACCAATTCCTCCAACACAAACCCACAAACCCCTAACTGATCCCACCAGCCCAGGCCCACAACCATCAAGCGAACCACTGCTGCAAACCCTTCACCACCAATCGATCCAATCACCACCATTCTATATAACCACCAAATGACCACTCCCACTAGCACAGCAGATCCACCAATCAAATTCACAACCACCACACCAGATTCACCACATACCCACTCAGAAGTGTGCGCACGTGCCTGCATGTATGTGTAAATATGTCGAAACTCGTGACGGGGCACAAGAAATGGCCCGGTGTTGGTGGTGATCGGTAGTGGGGTGCAAGCGTTAGTAGTGGGCAGTGGTGATGTTGATTTTGGGGCTTGCTTGAATTGTTAAGATGATGGAAGTCAGGATAATTTTGGGTTTTCAAAATACTTATGACGCTAAAATGGATAGGAGAACAACGGAAGAGGGTATGCCATACGAAGAACAAAATGTTAAGGGGTGCCATTGTAATTTCTGAAAAGGGAGGGATAGCCACTGTATTACAACATAAACTAAGCGTAACGAGTAAATTTACCCCTTTAGGTTAAGCAAGACTATGAAGGAGTACGTGGTATCAACTTCAGTAAAACTAAGAGGAGGTCCGGGAGGAGGTAAGTATCGATGTTCAATAAGTACCTATACCAAGATATCTTTAGGTATCTTGGATCAATAATGCACAAGGAGGGGGAGTTTGATGAGGATTCTGGGTGTTACGTGATCGCAACATTCCTCTCAAGTTAAAGGAAAGTTTTGTAAGAAAGCATTAAGGCCAACTAAGTTGTATGGTTCCGAATGTTGGGCAACTAAAAACACCTTACCTATCTGATGTGTAGGCAAAATGCGAAATCTTAGGTGGATGCGCATCCACATACTAGGAGGGATAGGATAAGTAATGAAGACTTTTACAACAAAGTGGGGTGACGCCGATTTGGGAAAAGATAAAGAAACGTCACTTGAGATTGCTTGGTCATACTTAACAAAATTTTCTAGATGCCCCAGTAAGAAGTAATTTTTGAAAGTTGACGGGGTAAGACGAGGTCTGGTGGAGTGAGGATAATTTGGGGAGCAGTAGTGAGAAAAGACTTGATTGCTGGAAGCTTATCGGAGCAAGGGAGAAGAGAAGAAAAGGACTTCTGTAGCCAACACTAACTAGTTTGGGAAGAAAGACTTGGATGATGATGATGATGAGACTTTTGGCCTATGGTGTTCTGTCCTCCTGTATCTTTTTAGGACCTAGAGCAAACAACCTATCACCATTTCCCTTTCCATTCCTGGCCATAGCAATGCGCACACTCTAAAAAGTGCATTTTCTTTTTTGCCATTACCCTTTGGCAAATCTCAAGATACCTTAAGGAAATGTAAGAAGATTGTTTCTAACTGTAACTATATTGCGTTTTTGGGTCGACTCCTCGGGTATTAATTGAAACAGTTGAGCCCTTCCAACCATAAGTACTTGAGTGATTGAGGAGAATGTCCAGATTATAGCAAATCAACGGATAAATTGAACAAGAAAAGGACGCAAATACCCCCATACATTATTCAAACGAATTCAACAAATATGCAACTCCCTTTTCCTTTAAAAAATAAAAAATACAAATGAACGTAAGGAAAAATCTCATCCCCTTCACTGTTTGGCAGCCTTAGTAGCAACAATGCTCCGAGTCTCCAGGCACCGGTCCACCACCCACCAAGTCACCACTATTTCCATGGTCGTTGTCACCTAGTTACCCAAATCAAAGGAACCAACCTTGGTGAAAGTTTTATTTCCTCATTTTTTCCCCCTACAATCTGGACGTCCAGATCCATTCACTCTTGATGGTGGTGGTGGTGAGATGGATTCGTGTTGTGGTCAATATACCAATGAGATACGATGGAGGCTGGGTTCAAATGTGGTGTGCGATAGATGGCGGCTGGTGGTGGTGCAATAATGGACAGTGAGGTTTTAATGGCATGTGTGATTCGTGGGGTGATGGACGGTGGGTGATGGTGTGCGTAGCGACAAACGGCAAAGTTTAATGGTGTGTGCGGTTCGTGGTGCGGTTGATGGTTAGTGGTGATGGGTTCGTGCCATGGTTGAGTCAGGGGTTAAACTAGTGCCATGGTCGACCAAATGGTGCAGCTGTATCGCCGTCATTGTCGGAGGCAGCGGACTGGGTTTTTAGAGAAGAAAGAGATTCTGGTGGTATTTGGGGGTATTGTTGGGAGATCACAAGTATTAGGTGCATACTAGAAATTTTATACTGAATTTGTTCAAAGGTCAAATTTCCGATAGATTAGGGGGGTCAACTGTCACAATTGATACCCGAAGGACTTACCCCAAGAACACGACATTCTTGAGGGGGACTAACTGTGATTACTCTTCGCAATCCTAAGTTGTTCCGCGATCCCACTGTAATTGTCAATCTGTAGGCTCCACAATATTCTATTCCAGGAATACATCTTCCAAAAACCATCTTACTATCTACAAGTATAGGTGTTACCAATTTTAAGACATAACAAAATTAATTTCCATTTATGCTAAATTTCGATTGTTTTGCTCTCTTGTCGTTGCTCAAAGATTGTATGGCTGACTCAAAGATCTAATATCAGTTAATATAACCAAGTATTTTAAAATCCCATATATACAGTAATATAACCAAGTATTTTAAAATCCTATATATCAGTTAATATAACCAAGATCTAATACCAGTTAACTTACACAAATTATTTCGAGAATTTGCGTTTCAAATCCTATGAGCCACTCTCCTTAAGATTAGTTTATGAGGGGAAACATGAATCATAACAGAAATGCAACAACTGTACATTTTTATGAACGCTAAGCTTTGAAAAGTAATAATCCATATCCAATAATTGTAGCTTTCTTATTTTTCCTTCCAATATCTAATGTTCTTCAGTTTTACTTCTTCTCAAGATGTTCGAAGTAACATCCTCTAAAGCAGTTCGTAAAAGAATGATATTTTCAAGGCACTCCAAATCATACTCACAAGAATATACATTCACAAAGCATGCAAAATAAAAGATGAAAACTACAGTAATAAAAGAAATCTAGGTATAAAATGCTACAAAGGCAACAAACAGGAAAGGTTGGAGCCAAAACGGCACTGTGATATATCCAAACTAATAGAGGTAAAAACAAGTAGTGGGTCAGACCCTAAGGTGTGACATCGCCATGATACCTTAGATTCCTCAGAATGGGACTGCAAACAGAATTCAGAAGAAATCAAAATGAAATGGCCATACACATTAACAACAATTATGAAGGATTCTAACTAGAATTCCTTCAGTTTTAAGCGTATCCACCAAGATCTAAACAAATTATAAACACAACCCAATGTACCTAAAAAATCAGTATTATACTTATTAATGATTTGTAAATATAAAAGAGAGAGAGAGAACCTCTGATAAATTTTGGAAGCTTACTAAATCACGACGATTAAGATGGAGAAGCAAGAAGCTCAATGTTATTTGGGTAATGTGATTCCCGGTGAAGCAAAAACAGAAGGCAAAAGAAAAAGGAAAACCATCGCGAATGTAGCTAATATGAAGATACTCACTACGAATTTAAGATTTGAAGCCTAATAGTACAGAAATTATAAGCTCTTCCTGTAGGAAACTAGTCGAACAACGATTTCAATTCCATACATATACCCAAATAGACATTCTTTGATGCTTCAGGAGAATCAAGGCATCACCTGATCAGATTAACTCGGATCGAAGAAAGGCAGATCGGAGAAAGGCGGATTGGAGAAAGGCTCTCTTCAAATTCTATTTCTTGATCTCGCACTTGAGTTATATGAGGAAAGAGGTAAATAAACAAGTCATCTGTTTGAGATTCTCTCAATCTCTCTATGAAGAAGACAGGTATACGTGACACGAGTCTTCAATGAGAACACGATAACATGGCAGAAATTCAGTAAACTAGTAAGACAAAAGAACAAAAAGAAGAAACATGTGGGGAGGAGCTGCATGTAGCTTTTTAGTTGTTTAGACATCTAGAACATAAATTTACTGTTTCATTCTTCTACTTTTTCTCCTTCCCTTTCCAATCAAAGCGTATAGCAAAAGGAGATGGTACAGTTGTATATTATTTCACAGAGATTTTGGTATAGTCGTTACGAGTTTTATTTAGTCTAATATGCCAAAGTATCATTTTACAGTGGGTATACCTGGTAAAAATGGTCCAGTTTGTTTTTTGACTTTGCCAAGGAAACAAAAAATGAGGGATAAGATAAAAACCTCACCCACATTGCTATGAATCCATACCAGCATCAGATGCAGGAGAAGTTCAGGGAAAGCACTCTCTTATATTTTGAGAACTGCTACTAGGCAATGGAGGGGGTGTTGATAAAAAAACAAGGATGAATCAAGAGTTTCACCTTTGGCATGACCTAATGCTCAATCTTGGACATATTGTAAGAGGCTCCAAAATATCACTTTCATCCAAAATAATTATTTCAATCTGAACTTTTTAAACTTTAACCTTTTCTTAACCAAAATCACCATGAATCAACTGTGCTTGGCATAGTACATGCTCACTTAAACTATGGTATAGCGTGACACTAGAAAGCCTTATGCACAATCAGAAGGAGCATAACAAGCAATTCCATAACTGTCTTCTAATAAATCATGCAAGAAAACACAATGTACCATTTGAAACTCTCTTATCCCTCACAATTTATGTCTTAACATCACTACACTTATTCCGCTACCAAAAGAGGCCAGAAACATGAAAGCAAAACAGAGGCATCTGTACGAATAGGACTGCAGATTTGGGTTCACCGCATGAAGTTCAGGTGTGGCCATATACTGGGCCAAACTTAGGTGAATATAATTTTGGTCTCAGCTTTATAGGGCCCAATAAGTACATGTCGGTCTAAGTCATGTAGGGAGACATCTTTTTGTTTATAGGTTACCACATACCCATCCTAAAATCTTGTGGCTAAAAGGAAAGTTGTGGCAAGATTGATAAGAAGCACAACTAGATTTGGTTCGAGGCATAAACATCAGGCACTAGGAAGCTGGTCAGCTGTCTAGCAGATACGGTCTCCAAAAGAAACTATTGCTTAATGCTTGTGGGGCCATGATTCTTTTCTTAATAACCTGAAAGGAATTAAAATCCCTAACAATGCAAAATCTCTTGCCTCTTCCTCCCTCTCCCCACCCAAAACGGAAATAAAAGATGCTCTTAACATAACAAGATGAAGGTAACCTTAAATCTTGTGACAGTTAATTTATCTCAGGCAATAAATGTTTTAAACCAAAGAATCTAATGTAACAAATACATTTTTTAAGTTGCTATTTGAGATCGGGTGCAGCTAAAATAGGAAAGTCAACTCAATACCATCCCCAATAAAAAGGGGAAGATTACATTAAGTAATGCAATTTGATGTTCAGCCCTTCACATATCCGTAAGAAAAATAAAATCCATCAAGAAGCTGGGTCCAAGCATATATTTTCGAAGGAGGTGAGTAGTGCTAGTTCTTATACAAGGCATCTTATAGTGAAAGCTCACCATCAATGAACAACCACGATGCAAAGGGAAGCCAACCCCCAAGTCCATAAGTAGTACATGCCTCCCTTTTACCTGTAAAAAGAGAAAGTAGCTGAAAGTAGATTTAAAAATGGGAGATTAATTATCTGAAACGAAAGTTATACTATCTACTAGGCTCACCTTTGTATGTCATACTTCACAGCCACTTCGACATGACGAGTAAGTACGAAAGATAGAACTGCACCGAGCCACCACTAACATTTGGCAATAATGGCATCCCCATTCAAATAAAAAATGGCAAGCAGTTTGCAAATGGCAAAGCATAAGTGTGAGTCATTTCTTTAGTCCAATTGAGAAAACGTACCCTCCCATTTCAACTACATATCCACCCATGTACCAACGCTTCTCATATCTGTTCATTCTCCTCGTGTATCAATAGCTTGACACCATAGACAGCACGGTCTTTATGATTCCTTCATGGCGAAACAAGTATCCCTTTTGTTCCAATACTTTCTCCCAAGTTCCAATGAAAAGCTGCTTCAACAGTCGACGCCCAAAGAAGGGACCACAGACAATGTTGTCAACTGTCATAGCCTGAACTAGGCACAAAATCCTCTAATTCCAAAACCCGTTATAATATTTTTTCAATTTAAGAACATGTTGAAGTGGATAAAATTGTGAGGATAAACCTAAATTGTTTACCTTCAACGTTTTAACCCGCTTCATTTAACAGCGTATCACACATTCTGATTATGTAATCAATATAAATACAAGCCAATCAGGATCATACGTACCTCTGCAGTTCAATAATTCTTGTCTCGTTTCTGGACTTCTGCGAGTTCCTAAAATGGAATCTCAACATGTAACATCAACCGCAATCAACGTTCATGCTCAAACTACACCTGTTTGATCAGTCGAACCAATTTGCGTACAGTTCAATGTTTAGAAATTCAAGTTTTATCCTAGGAACTCGCAAAAAGTCAAAGGGGAAAACAACTATGAAACCGAATGAGTAGCTAATAGTTATTGGTCAATACTCAATAGGGAGTCGAAAGTATTTAAAAACGAGCCTTCTTAAGGACGAACTTTAGCAGAATCTCGTCAATTTTAGAAGCGAATTTTTAACAACAAGATCTAATTGAAATGAATAGGTAGATCTGCTTGTATATAAGTTGGTCATCAGAAGAACATTGAGCAGTATTCAATATAACCAGCGTAATTGCAATAAAGGAATTTTGTGTGTGCGCTTGTAAGAGAGAGAGGGCGTAAGATTCTTACAGAAGTCCAAATTCAGTAATTTAGGGTTCAGAATTTGCGAAGTCGGAGGAGCCATCTCCTTGCGAATTCCCTTCCCGCTTAAGTTCTTCATTTTATATGGACAAAGTTTTGCTCCGGTTGAACCGTTGAAAGGAAGGCGGTCTTACGATGTACAGCGACAATTAATCATTCTTAAATTTTTTTAATGACTTTTATATAATGATGAATAAAAATTTGCTCTAAAATTATCAGCAAAAATGTTACTCTGTAATAGAAATGCACTAATACTATTGATAACTATTAATATTAATTGTCGTTATATGTAAAAATTACAATCATCTTCTTACAATTCGAATAATAGCAGAAAACTTTCCTTTTATATGGCCTTAAACAAGCTAGTTAAGCTTGCGCGTCGAGTCAAGTTTAAGGTTGTTCACTCAAATTTTACTTTAAACTAGCATTGACTCCGTGCGATGTGCACGAGAGTAAAAAGTACTAAAATACTCATAGAAATCTCATATTTGTGTATCAAATAATAGTAAAAAAGTTGGTAGCAATAATGAATAAATTTTTTCACTTTTTTATGAGTTTTCTACCACTTATGGTAACAACTATTATTTTCACTTTTTTATGAATTTTCTATCACTTTTAGTAACAATTATTAATCTTTCAGTAATAAATAAAGAAGTTAAATATAAAATATAAAAATAGTATCTCCTAAATAGTAGTAGGAATAATAACTAATGTGTTCAGGTTTGTATTAATAAACTCACCATGAGTATAGAATGATATAAAAATATGAGATATAAGAGGAAGAAAAACATGAGAGAAAATTTTATATATGCATACATGTGTGTGTATTACATGTACACATACACTAAGACATATACATGTTGATGTATGACTTACAATGAAATAAAATGGGAGAGATTAAGTTTGGTAAATTGTGAACAAAAATAGGCCCTTTTTAAAAAAATAAAAAAGTTTCAAAATTTTAATATGAGGTACAAATCTAAAACTAAGAAAAAGAGAGGGAGGGCTTTGACATTATCTCATAATTTGGTTTTTAAGTGAGACATGTTGACTTGAAAAGTGAAAAATATGAAATTCATTCGATTGGTTGAATGTCAAATGACATAATGGTGGGCATGCCAAGTAAAAAAGAAAAAGTTTATATTCTTTCAGTTTCAATTATACAATACATATAATAATTAGATACGACTTATTTATTTCTCGAGCCAATTCGAATTGAGCTTGAGTTGGAGCTTTCTGTAGTTCTTTCGTCACCTTCAAAAAGTATAGAAGTTTGGATTTTTTTTATTTCTCGTTAACTATGTCGAATGAGCTTCTAACCGAGCAAAACTAAGTCGAGCTATAGTAACTCAGACTTGTTTTACAACTGACAAAGCAAGCACAAGTTTGCCTTCCTTCATTGCATATGTGACCTACTTATATCATAGGAATATTCACCTGTGTTTTGACAGTATATTTAATACTATATGTAGCCTATAAAGCTTCAAATGAATCGAGCTCCTTATGAACAACTCGTCATTTGTTCTCCAAAAAATTCGTTCAATGTTTGATCTATATAATAAATGAACTGAACATGAATTATTTTCTTGTAAGCTCGTTTATTAAATGAGCCAAGCTTCGAAGATTCAAATGGTTCTTGAATATGTTCATGAACAACTCACTTAGAAAATAAATAGTTATATCTTATGATGATTAATTTGTATACTTTAATTTTTATATCAAATAATGTGTTTTCAAATAAAAATATAACATTTTTTTTCTCTTTCTATCTTTGAAGCTCTAAGTCTAAAGCCTACATAAATCTCAAAGTCTAAAGCCAAAGCCTAAAATTATTTTGCATCTTTTTTTCTCCTTTGTATCTCTTGAAGTCAAATCTCAATTTCTTTTTTTTTAATAGTAAGAGAATGACATTAAAGTAAAGTGCATTTAACATTTTGTAATACCATAAATAGCAGAGTGGTCTGGACATTTTCATGAGTCAAATTTTTTTTACAAACACAGAAACACACAAAACATGATTTCTAGAATACAACAGGCATCTATATGCTTATCAAAATACCTTCTTGTACTCCATTTTAATACCCTTGTGTCTGGGTGTGAGATGCAAAGGTGGCAGGAGAAATTGGTTCCATCTTATTTGATCCCCAGGGGCAGTCAAACCAAATTGCTCGTACTGTTGGGTAATGTATAAAAAGATGGTCCGAGGTTTCAGGCGAGGTAAGGCAAAACAGGGCAAAGATTGATTTGGGAGATTGCCGATCTATGTAGCCTGACATTTAGAACGCAGCTCCGAAGAAGCTACCAGATTAATATAGAGAAAATTTAGAGGCAAAGGTAGGGCACATAGTTGACACCAGTCACGTTTAGGACTGGTAGAAGGCTTGCCCCTGTACATCAACCAAAATTTGTTTGTGCCTATATTCCAGTCGGTAGGCGAAAGCCACCAGAATACATCTTGCTGCTTTATTGAGGAGTGAGCCTTTCCATTCAGCATGACAGTTTTGGATTTTGTGGATGAGGTCCTGCATAAATTCCTTTTTCCTAGTAATGATGTCCAAAGTGCTGCCTAAATAAGCCCTAAAAGGTCTTTGAGGTTGAATAAGGTTTGAAACAGCAGTTTAGCTACATTCTCGTATTAACGTTCATGGTGAGAGATGATTTATTGTGATTGATTGGCTACCCTGAATCCGTGCAGTAATTATGCATTAGATTACTCAGGTGCGAGCAACTATTTAGTTTAAACTTAGTAAATATCAATTAATCATAAGCAAAAAAGAGATGATTAATTGGAGTGCTTCCCTGCTTTGATGTCTAGGATGTAAACAGTCGACCCGTGTGCTTTGGTAAGAGGAGAGGGCAGAACTTCTGCTCAGAGAATGAAGAGGTACGGTGATTGGAAATCACCTTGCGTAAATTCACGCGTCGGTTGAAATATCTTTGTAGGTGATCCATTGTCCAGATTTTAGCAAGCTACTGAAGTGACAAACTTTAAGATGAGATGGATGATATATTCCGAAATTTTGAATTTTT